>JAOBRG010145102.1:0-15657 GCA_027574985.1 Umimayanthus nakama | reverse complement strand
TTGCCCTGTTTATTAAGTACAGCACTTTGACTTTTCCAGAAAGCTCAAGAAGTACAGAGTGTGGAAGAGTGTTTGCTGTCACCATCCCTGGCTCATGGTTCATCCAATCTTTCACCTGGTTTTGAATTTGATGCAGCTGCTCTTCTGGAGGTTGATAGGATTGAGAGAAACTGCTACAGTTCAATCCAATTCAAGGAAAGAAATGGTGGTCCAAACTCCAATAATGTTAATGATGCTGTTCATTTTCAAAGTATACCAACTTGTTTTGTCAAGAATACTGAGACCAGTGCTTCCTTCAGTGACCAACAGGCAGAATCCCCCTTGATAGCAAAAGGTTCTGTCAGAAGTCAAGGGAGGATCTCCACACCAATCGAGGATCTCAATCATGTTCTCATTTCCCCATCAGCTGGATCACCTGCGTTCTCTCCAGTGGCTGCTGTGTTTAATGATGTGCCAATGAATCAAAGTGCTTGTGACATAACCATAGATGCAAGCACAAGGTATGTGGCTGTGTCACACATGTGTTAATAACAACAACAACAATTTTATTTTCACCTCGAGAATGTTTACATTACAGGTTCATGTATTGGTCTGAAAGTTCTTAAAAATACTTAAGATGAAGGTCACCTACAATAACCACAAAGGCCAATCTGAGTGGATGGCCACTAACTAACAAGAACTTACACTGTCTAAAGGTCTGGAATTGTTTATTAATAACTCTTTCACTCCAACCAAGTTTATCAACATCAATCTTCTCATTACAGTCTCAATTTAAAAATAATCAGTTAATTGGTTGTGATAATAAGATGAAGTACTCATAGTAAGTCAAATAAGGTGTGGGGTGAAGATGTGCTTCCAGTGTTCTAGCCAGCTTTAAAAATGACAGGGTGCCAGAATTTTGGTGAAAATACCTAGGGTTTTCTACCTCAAATCTTCATTAAGACAATGTACAGGATCACAAAAAATGACAGGGCGCTGGAGGAAAACAACAGGGTGCACAGAAAAATGACAGGGTGCTGCGCTTTGTTGTTTTGGCCTAGCTAGAACACTGACTTCCCAAGAATTTTAAAGGGTATACTGTGTGTGCACTAGTAGTGCACCTGACCACCTTACCCTGTCAAAATATTGTTACTTGTTATCTTACACTGTAAGTCGCTTTTCATTAGTCCATCTGGCTGGTTGAAAAGAACTGGTTCTGACCCAGTTTAAATGGAAAGGTCAGCAGCACGCGTGCACATACTTTCCTGCCACAACTCTCCAAACTGATCAATTGGAGCAGGAGAACTGAGCAGCTCTGATCCATGAGCAGGGTCATTCTGGCCAGAACCAGTTTGGAGAACTCATGCATTCCATTTAAGAACTGAGTGGTTGGACTGGGCAAACCGAACAAATGGAAAACGACCTTAGTTTCAAGGCCAGAGGCACAGATAGATCTGCACTGTGTATTAAAAGTACAGCCCCTGTGCGAGAATATCAATCTGTAGGGCTGGCCCTCAGTTCTTGGGGTATTTGTAACTGTATTTGCACTCCAGTCTGAACATGTAATGTTCCACCCAGCAGTGTAGTGGAAGACCCACTCAAGACCAGTGGAAGTCGCAGTACTGTTGACTGTAACCCCAGTGGGTCAAACATGCTGGCACTCAGCTCATGGGGACTGCCCCCCTCTGTACTGCACAGCTACCAGGAGTCAGGCATAACACACATGTTTGAATGGCAGGCAGAATGTTTGCGTACTGGAAATGTTTTGAAAGGAGGTTAGTTGACAGTAGTTATTGACTGCTTTAATTTCTCTTTTAGAATAAAAGTTGTACTGTTTCATGCATTATTTTATACATCAATCAATCAAAAACCTTTATTGAGAGTGTCAAATGTGTTTAGCTCATGAAGCTAATTGGGGACACTAATTAAGATAAAATATAAAATATTATATGTACAAATAAAAGTAATAAATTATCCTATATCTTAAAATGCTATACATTTATATAAAATACAAAATGTAAACATAAAGACAAGAGGAAGCTAAGTTTTACGTAAATCACAGCAACTGAGATTGTTATCATTAGTCCACAAACATACATGACTTACAGCATAGGTTTATGCATACAAAATACCAAGCACAGAACATTTAATTATGGTAATTCTAGTAATCTGTTTGGTTCTCTACTAATGTCATACCATATTTAATTACGTATTAAAGTAAACCTACATACATAACCGTATACCCTGTAGTTCATCCAAATATGGAAACTGACAACAAAACTCAGCTTTTAAAACAGTCAATAATAGTATACAGCTGGGATGTTTACATGTTTTTAAATTTAAAACTGCAACATAAACAAAATAAAGTGTTTAGTATTTACTGTCATAAAACAATTATTCTACTCACACTTAGTGGACAAATTTGAGCTTATAATAGCTGTATCTGTGTTTTGTACAAAACTGTACTATCGTCATTCGATATTTACATGTAACGGCTCATATCCAACATTGCATTAGTTTTGTTGAATAGTAGTTAGTTATGTGTTATAAACTGAAAACTACAACAGCAGGTATTAAAAAGTGACCTTAACTTCCTAAAAGGCTTTAAATTTATTTTCTGAAGTCAGAATGATGCTTTGGACAGGAGTAGTTTTTAAGGAGTTTAAAAGTCAGTCAGAAGACAAATTAAAAAACCAATCGTGTACAATGCAGTCCCCATGTTTTGTTTGATTCAGGCTGTACAACATAATTGTTCGATTTCAGGTAACCTGGTGTACACTGCCCCAACTAGTGCAGGCAAAACCATGGTAGCAGAACTGTTGGTGCTCAAAAGAGTTCTTGAAACCAAGCGCAAAGCCTTGTTTATTTTACCCTTTGTAAGCGTGGCCAGAGAGAAAATGTTTTATTTGCAAGTAAGTCCCTAGATTTATATTACTTAGTTTTTCAATAAGCCTACTCTGCCTCACAAGTCAGTATGAGCCCATTGGTGTTTAAGCCTTATGTTTCAAAAGTAAAAGCCTTTCTGTTTGTAAGTACGCCCACCACTGACCCCTCCCATTGGTATATTTTTGGTTTTACTTATTTGTTGTAATGTTATTTAATATGCAGGACAATACTAAAATGCCTTATTAAATAGGTTCTTAAGTCTTTAGACTATGATGTACACGTACCAAAAGTTTCAAAACATGAGAGAAGTACCAGAGGAACAGGAGGTGAAATTCTCGTATTCCCTTACAATCTTTGGCAGGTCTGGACACTCGCACGCGTTTCATATAAATTAAAAATGAATAATCAAGATTTTAAAATCATTGTCGCCGCGAGCTTGTAAGCCGCCTCCTTATCATGCCCCATGTGTACGCATACAAGGGTTTTTTTTAGAGTTTTTTGTTCAAGCAGCGATTAAACTGTTACCTCGACTTCATGCAGAGCGGCTTCTATGCCCAGTTCCCGACCGTGAGTATGCCAAAAGGGGAATAGGGGTTTCTTTGAGAATACTTTCGTTCAGCTGGCGATAGACCAGTGATACTCCACCCTACCACCTAAATAACTTAAATGAAAGTTTGTAGCAGTTGCTTCTAATCTATAATTACTCTTAATATAATCCTACTCATATGAAATTTTTCATTGACCATTTCTTTTAGCGCCTATTTCAGGAGGCAGGTGTTAGGGTGGAGGGGTACATGGGAAGTCATGCTCCCGCTGGGGGATTTGCTGGTGTGGATGTTGCAGTATGTACCATAGAGAAAGCAAACAGCCTCGTCAACCGACTGATGGAGGAAGGGAAGATTGCTACCTTGGGCGTTGTCGTTGTCGACGAATTGCATTTGATAGGCGATCCTGGTCGCGGCTATCTTCTTGAACTGTTGCTCACGAAGATACGATACATTAGCAGCAAGCCTTGCATCCAAGGTAACAGTGACAAAGGCGACCCTAAACAAAGAGAAAGAGAAGGTACAGAAGAGTGGAAACTGGTTATATTGTGTATTGCGCTTATATATTTTGCTCAAAGATGGCAGTTGATGTGACTCATTAGATACCTTACGATGTGACAACGAGTACGACTTTGGGTACGGCCAAATTCTTGACAGGAGTTTGCAAAATATTTTTCAAGTCAAATTTGTGGCTGTCCTCCAGTTTACTAGGGGAGTTGCTGAAGATCTCGTTAACAGATAAGAAATCAAGCGCGTATTCAAACTTGTACTTGTAGTGAATCGTAAAGTTCTTTATTAGGACGGCACAAAGTCGCCTCGAAGGTTGCTTCGCCCTCGAGCCATACAGATACTTCAACCACGAAAGTAAGCTAATCAATTTAAAAATGCTAGATACATGTAGGCAATTCGCAACAACAACGAAACAAAATGCTTCATTTATAATAAATGAAAATGATCAGACAAAGACTTGAAATGATAACATAAACATTATCTTGTACAGTAAGGTCGAACCTTGTCTACTTCAAAAACGTCTGAGGCACTTGTAAAAGGGAAACTTAAAATTACATTTGTGATTTGAAAGACGATGATATTAAAGTAACTAGATTTTACAAAGCAGGATTACAGTTCCATGGCTTAGCGATCTGACCAAAAAGGATCGCACAACGTGTCTTATACTCTTAGAGTAACGTGTCTTTTAAAAAGAAGTACTGTATAATTGCCCATTGCTGTACTGATAGAATTATTTTTAAAACTTTTTAACACCGTTGCATTTTTCCCAAGCATGTATCAATCTCAAATCTTCAGTGACTAGAAATCGTGTGATGCTTTACTGAGTCATGTCTTGAAGTTTGAAGTTGACTTTGTGCTCCTTTAATGCTAACAACTCAAATTGTGAACACTATCAGAAAATTGACTTTTTAGGCATGTACACTATTCACTTCATCGTGTTTAATTGGCAGGTAACAAAACTGACAAGCCAGATGCCATTCAGATAGTGGGTATGAGTGCAACTCTACCAAACCTCAACTTGCTGGCAAGATGGCTGTCCGCTGACCTGTACTGCACGGACCACAGACCTGTCCCCTTGACAGAAATGATCAAAGTACGAGTGAACTTCTCATGGTTATCACACAGCCATGCATAAAACAAGGCGTATTATAAGGCAAAATAAATGCTGGACAGGAGGCGAAAAGTTGTTATGAAGTTTTCATAAGGTTGCAAGGAAGCATTAAATGAGAAAGTTGTTTTCAATTGAGAATACTACATTTCTGATTGTGGTGCTAAAAATTGTTTAACTTTCATGTTTTTGCATTATAAGTATTTGGGAAAGACGTCTTCTACCCTTGGATTAACAGTAGTAACATCCTGTCTACAGGTCAGCGGTACAGTATACGATGGTACCATGACGAAAATCAGAGACCTGGACCCAAGTGCTATGATTGGTGGAGATGATGACCACGTGATCTTGCTGTGTAAAGAGACCATTAGTGGTGGCCACTCTGTGTTGATCTTCTGTCCTACTAAGAACTGGTGCGAGAAATTGGCCGAGACTATTGCCAAACACTTTGCCAGCATTGGAAGCTTTGGTTTAGTCTCTGGGGATAAAGAAAATCAAGAAAAACCAGGTAAACAACACACTAAAGGAGTAGTAAGTTTGTTTATATACTGGATGAGAAGTAAAGAGGTGGGTAATGAATTATAGGTACACCAACTACTTTGAAGAACCATTCCAGTACATTCATTGATTAATTTCCTCTAGCGATATTCCACTTGTTGCGTTCCCGTTGTTCCTACCGATTGGAACAGAACTGAGAAGGATGTTTTCCATTTGCACAAAATTTCCATTTCCAATCCAGTGTTCTCCCCAGGATTTTACCAAGACCATAAGGTGATTGCTACTTAATCCAAAACAGACAGTGGGGCTGCAGGGATGGGGGACTGGAATACTCCCAAGCTTTAACGTTTTAAGTGCTATATTTGCAATGATTAAGTTTGCTTTTAAGCCATGCTGCTGTTTTCGTTTAGTAAAATGCGTTCAACACCAATCAACTTACAGAATGCAGAAAGATATGATTCAAAGGTAAATATTTAAATAAAAAGTCTTAGAAAAGACTGGTTTGTTTTCAGTAACACTTGGTATTTGACAAGCGAGTATTTGACCAAGGAAAAGCGGTGCTATCTCTAAGCCAAGTGGCAGGAATTTTTTGCCATGCAGCCCGCTTGTCTTTAAAGCTCTCGGGAGAACACTGCAATCGAGTTGTCGAGCCAACACTCACGTCATCCATCTTACACAAGACTTTTCAAAGTTATTGACCAATCAAACTGCAGCTCTTCCAACTACTGAAAATGCCATTCCATTTGACACAGAAATTACCAGAATTTCGAACTCTAAATTTGGCTAAATGAAGAGCTCCCCTGCAAAGACATTATAACTGTGTCAAGGTCTGTGTAGCATTGACGGGATTTACATGTGGTTGTTTTCTTGCCGACTGTAATTTTTCCCTGCAGGTTTTGTCAAGGCATCAAGTCTAATCAAGTTTGACCACGTTGCAACTCGTGAAGTGCTAGAGCAGCTCCGGCGAACTTCAGTTGGAGTGGACTCTGTACTAGCTCGCACTATTCCCCACGGCGTGGCCTACCATCACGCAGGGCTGACATTTGACGAGAGGGACATCATCGAGGGGGGCTTTCGCCAAGGGGCTATTAAGGTGCTCATAGCCACATCCACTTTGTCATCAGGTGTGTTTTGTTCTGTTTTACATGCATCTTTGCATTAACACCTAATTCAAAAAAGATTGTCTTCTAGTTTGTTGCTTTGTGCATTGCGCATTGTTGCATGCCCAGACCGCAACGCACCATGGATGTAACAAAGTTTTGAATAGCATTGTGAGTGTCTATTCTGATACAGCGACATTCAAGAATGTCACTGTTTCATTTAGGCACCCGCAATGCAAACGTCTTGGAGTTTTTTCGTTTTCTTTAGTCCTCAGTTCAAGTTTAATCAAGAAAAATAAACTATCTGGCAATGAGCAAATTGGATTGTTGTTGTTGTTGTTAAGTTCAAAATAAGCCGCATCATAGTTGCGGCGTTTATTCCCGGGCGACGTTTAATGGAGTACGGCATATGCTATTCCACAGGTGTGAATCTCCCCGCCCGTCGAGTGATCATACGCACACCAATGTTCCACGGTAAGCTGGTGGATGCGTTGGTGTACAAACAGATGGCTGGCCGTGCCGGCAGGAAGGGTGTTGATACGCAGGGGGAGAGTATATTGATTTGCAAACCGGCCGAGCGACAGAAGGCGGCCCATCTACTGACCTCCCAGTTGGAACCTGTCAAGAGCTGCCTCTTTGGTAGGGATCTTCTTTATAGTTGTTATCTGTGGTGTAACTCTTTGACCCACTCTAGTGTTTTTCATTCATCTTGTTCTCCTTTGGCTTCTTGTGAAATACAGCAGGTATGTTGTTAAGCGTATTTTAATAAGATTCAAAGTAGTTCCCTGTCATAATATTAGTCTTATCGCATGGTCGATTTTATCTCCGGTACAATGATGGGACTTCTCCTATTGCTTCCTCCTATTAAGACTCTCGCTGCCTTTGGTGAGTATTTTCGGCTGCTACACCCAGGTTCTAGAACATTCTCCTTTTAGAACTGAGATTAATTGCCAGTATTCACACTTTTAAACAAAGACTGGCACGTGTCAGTTTCGAACTGTGTTTATTTTATTTTAATAAAGTATTTTTAAGCGTATGTTGTATAAAATATAAAAATTGAGTTTTTAAATATTACGTTCCTATTTCGCATCATTTTTACCATCTTCATCTCCTTTATTCTTTTCGTTTTATTCATGATTATCTTCTTTTGGTTCCTTTTCTTCTTCCTTTTCCTCTTCTTCGTTTTCTTCTTCTTTATCTTCTTTTTTTTCTACTTCATCATCATCTTCTCATCATCTTCTTTATCATCTTCTTTATCATCGTTTTTTGTCATCAACCGGTACTCATCATCGTCTTTCTTCTTCGCCTTCTTCTTCACTTGCATCTTATGTCTTTTTATCTGTAAAGGAGGTACAAATTACTACAACCAAGTTAGTAAACAGTTTTTGTCCTCGCTACTCTCCTCATACACACGCAGGCGATGGCAGCGAGGGGAGCAGTATCAAGCGAGCCCTGTTGGAAGTGATTGTCAGCGGAGTGGCCAGTCGACCCCAGGACGTTGAGCGCTATGCCGCATGCACCTTCTACGCCTCAGGCCAGACGGAGCCGAGTTCCACCCAGGGGGACGCCTTGATTCCCTCCACCATCAGGTTCCTAGTTGAGCACGAGTTTATTCGCCTGCAGCCATACGGGGGTAAAAAACAGGAGAACGGTGAAAGAAATGAATCTGTAAGTATATACGTAAGCGAAATTTCTTTTTAAAAAAAAACTGGTCAAAACTGCTCTCAGTAGTTAACTTTTTTGGTCAAAAATGCATGACTAGTTGTGACGACCTATTTAACCAATTTGGTGCTTTAAAAGCAATTAGTTTAATTGAAAAGAAAACACCTGCTGTGGGACCGTAAGCCGACTACGTTGCACTTAAGGTCCATGGAAACGAACGTAATGTCATTGTTGACCAACAACACGCAACATTGTTTGGTCCAACATGCATGTTGCGCCCGTTTGCATGGAACAATAACAATGCTGGCACTTGTTGCGTATAACGTGATACCGGTCAAACTTTTAGGTCCGTGCAAACGCAACACGCAACAATGCTGTAACTTGTTGCGTCCGTTTGCATGGGCCTTAAGACACCATTACCAATGCACTCAATGCCCTTCCCTTAAATCGCTTTAAATAAAGTTGCTCAAATTTACAGTGACTTGAAGTCGCAGAGTAGATCAAAGAAACAACTTGGCGAAGCTGCTTGTGTAGACAATGGGTGAAACTCAAGGACAGTACATGTCAGGGCAAAAAATTTTATACCGGGGTACATAGATCCAAAATTTCCCTAAAGGGGGAGGGCAGTAAAGGTATCTGCTTTGGAAAATGCTTTCTCGTGAAATAATACCAAAATTGATAAACTATTCTTAAACAATCCGCTTAGAGGTTTCAGTGTGAAGGTTTCAAGTATTGTCATATTGTCATACTAGCTGTTTTATGGTAGCCCACAAAGGGTTTATTTGTGTATTGATGACACTTACTAGTAAGGTTCTTGTACCTTTGTTCATAGGGACTGGCAGTGGAAGAGCGATATGTGCCCACCCAGCTGGGGATGGCAACACTTGCTTCAGCCCTCTCCCCTGGGGAAGCCTTGACAGTATTTGCTGAGCTACAGAAAGCACGTAAATGTTTTGTGCTGGAAAATGAGTTACACATACTGTACCAAGTAAGCTTCTTGTGTCGTTTACCTCCACTGTTCCTGTATACTGATTATTTATTACATGGAGTATGTTTAGTATCTTGTATTCACGTCAGTCACCAATGACTTGATGTGAGAACTTTTCTCCTTCCTTCATTTTTTACTGATACCAACAGCATTTGAAATCATAAAGGTTTTGACATCTTTAATTGACCTGAAGTTGTACATTTGTGGAAAAAGAAACATGAACAGCTATTTCGATGAAATTTCTTTTCATCTTTAAACTTTAGCACACGCTGTTTACATGATGAAGTAAGAACGAACATGATGCGTGCGAGCTGATTGGGTCGATTTTTGAAACCACTCGAATAGGTAGAAGAGTGTATGATCTAGGTATCAAATTTCAAAGAAGCGCCCTCCATCACTGAATTTTGGAAGGTTTCTGACAATAAGCCCTGGTATTTTTCAAATGGCCTCAAACTCTTTCATGATGACTATGACGTTGATCGAGACACGATTATGCGTATACTGATAATGTTTAAATTTCTTATTGTTGAACTTGTTTTACGCTTAGAATGATTGTAGGTTTATGACTCGTTGGAACCCCAGATCTGAGTAACGGGTTCTAGCTAGTATATGCTTTTACATTTAAATCGTTCGGTTTAGTATCACTTTTTAAAGATTGTGAAACTTAACGGTAACTTCTTACGCAACACATTTTTGGGACATTGGTATGTTCCTTAAGTTCCTCAGGACTGCTTTGTTACCTTGGACGACTAGTACCGTTGTTGCCCTGTTTTTTCTTCGCTGCGCTCCGGGGACTAGGCCCCATTTCCTGCGAAACAGGGCAAAAAAACGGGGCCACAACTGGACTATAGGACGACGAGATGGTTTGCATCATCAAACTAGCCGTACAATGTGTTTGAGAAAGACAGAATTGCTTTTAATCGTGTATTGTAGATGTGTGTTAAGCTAATGTTCTTGAAAATAACTAGATTGGACGGTTTTTTATCTAACTTGAAATTGCTTTGAATAGAAAGCTTAACATATGTTCTCCTAGTAAACTTCTTGTCTGAAAATTATGACAAAGTATGACAACTTTTTTTCTCTATGCAGTATTTGTGCTAAAGCTAGTCTTGCTTCCAGGTGACTCCAATTTACGTCCAATCGCAACTTCCTAACATCGACTGGTATCAGTATCTAAGAATCTGGGAGCACCTGCCCTCGCACATGCGCAGAGTCTCCGACCTTGTGGGTGTCGAGGAAGCATTCCTTGCTCGGGCTGTGCGAGGACGCGTCCCGACACGAACCGAACAGCAACGAACGTCCCTTGCCATCCATCGTCGTTTCTTTGCTGCCCTGGCTCTGCATGATCTAGTGCACGAGGTAACACCACCAAATAGTCTTTACATCTTATTTTTAACCACAAAGAATTTTCCGCCATATGACCTTAGGTGTTTAAGTGGCATACACGCCTTGGCCTTAGCAATGTTTTGATCCATTTACATTCGGCCGTCCGGATCCGATACATAGAAAACGATTTGTATTCAGTTTCAACATTAAAATGAATCCAAGCTTGAAAGTTACACACAGGACAGAATCCCTCACTTGTCATAAAGAGAATCATTTTGACATTTATTTTAAATTCTTAATATCTGCAACAACTTTATTTTAGTTAGTGGAGCAAAAATATTTTTCTGAGGGCAATTCCAGATTTTTTAGGATGAATTGCAAAATATATGTTATTTTGTTTATTCTTTGTATTTTTTTATATTTTTTGTATTATATTAAAGTAATTTGAGCGGTTACTGGCGTTAGTGCTGTTGAAATAGTTAATTCTTATTTCATTAATATCTACTTATGTACATTGTTTTTATTATTATAAAAGTTTAGTGAAGTTTGGTTCCCTAAAATTGCTAAAAACAAATTGTTGTTATCTAAAGTCTTCGTATGTACAACTAATTTTCAGGTCCCTCTACCAGCGGTAGCACGTAGATACGGAGCCACCAAGGGGATGTTACAGTCGCTCCAGGGCTCTGCAGCTACGTTTGCAGGCATGGTTACCATATTCTGTCAGAAGCTTGGCTGGAGTAACCTGGAGCTGCTGGTATCACAGTTCCAAAGCCGTCTTTCGTTCGGGGTGGAACGAGAGCTGTGTGACCTAGTACGAATATCTGTCCTTAATGCCGCGCGTGCGCGAACGTTGTACAACGCTGGCTATCACACTATCGCATTACTTGCTTCTGCTGCGCATCGTGAAGTAGAACAAATCCTTCGTAACGCTGTACCGTTTGCCAGTGGGCGCAGAAGAGACGGCGAGACGGAGTTTGAGATACGAGAGAGGAATCGTGCCCGTGTTATCTGGGTGGCTGGGAGAAGGGGGCTGACCGAAGGGGACGCTGCTAAATTGATTGTCAAAGAGGCCAAAGAGTTGTTACAGAAGGATGTGGCACAGCTGGGAATTCAGTGGAAACCATCTGAGATCGTGGAACACACGACAGGTAAAAAGACAATCGTAAGGAATTGACAAAGTACAATGACGAGGATGTGTTTTAGCGCTCATTCTGCTTTGTTGTTCGGATAATCAGATATCTATAAGCTACCATTGGCCTCTGTTTGTTTCATAAAATTCTAAAACAAACTGAAGCAAGAACAATAGTTTCTAAGGGAGGCAATAGTAGTATTGTAGAATATTTGTGTTGTAAGGGATATAGTCAAAGTAATTGCCAAGATATTCCAAACTGAACTAGAAACCGTTTATATTTACTTGTTTCACATGCTGAGATTGCAGTACTTTTCGTTGCAGGTAATGGTAGCGAGAGTAGCAACAGTAGTACCATTGGCAACAGGAGTAGCAACATCTGGGGGGACACTAGCTACAGACGTGGGGGTGTATGTACCAACAGCAGCTTTAAGAGAAGGAAACTGAAGAGCGGAAACACACGCCGCATGTCAACCAAAGTAAAGAGGTCTCCAAACATAAAATTGAATGCATTGTCAAGTAATGTTGCTGCTTCAACCGAGACTCGAAGTACTGAGAGGCCACCCAGTGGTAACACTGGCTCTACTCCTAGTGTAACGGATGCATGTCACGATAAAAATTCGAAAGTAGGGAGAATCAGCATCAATCAGAAACGCGAAGGAGAAAAGAGTGAACACCACAATGCTGCTGACAATGCAATTTCTATTGAGGGTCCGAGGTTACTGCGCAGTGGTCTTTCGAACTTTGGTAAAACGGCTTCAAATGTGGTTTCAAAAGTCCTTCATGAAACAGACGTAAGACAGGAAGCGGAACATAGCGACGCGGGTAGCTGTGCAAGTGCGGAAACAACTAAAACTGCAGTAAAAGAAAAGAAGGACAAATTTATCGGGAAGAACTTGAATGGGGCGAGCAAATTAGAAAGAACTAAAGTAGACAAAGCTGGGAATGTCGAGAATCTGGGAGGGACGGAAGTCAAAGGTTGCAGCGATAGAAGAGTAGTTGATAATTTGCGTACGGCTGAACAGAGACAAGGAGCGGCAGAGCTCAGATCCTGGGACCCAAGTACTAGTGTTTGTAGAAAGGGTACCGGGTCAAAGTCAGATCTGCTACAGGATGACTGTTCATCAACCCCTCCTGAGCCACCACTGCAACGGAACAAACGTCGCTCTCCAACTGTTGAAGTTTTTGAGGATCACGTTGCTGACATTCCTAAGCAGAAACAGCCACGAAAAGAGAATTCGGAAACTAAGTATGTGTTACAGGAATCAACAGTGCGAAGACCAGATTTCACGTGCCAGGAAAGCAATGGATATGAAGCCAAAGTGTATAAAACCAACGAACCCTTTGTAAATAAAAATAGAAACCAAGAAGCTCTAAATAGTCCAGCCAGGAGAGGAGAAAAAGAAGTTATTACACTCATGGACGAGACACCGTCCTTTAGAGTATCTTGTTCATCTTCACTATTGTTTGACATTTCTTCGAATACTTCCGCAACATCAAATGCATGCAAGAAAGAAGCAGGACCTTCGACCTCTGTGGAGCTGTACTCTGAGCCTTTTGAATGCGAAGAAGTTGTTGCGTGCGGATTTCAAACTAACCAAGTGGCTGAAGAGATCCCTTCCGTGTCACAGTCTCAAAGGATCGTCTGTAGTCTAAGTGATTCTTGTCTTGTCGCACAATACAATCTTGTAACAAACGGACCGCAGAAAGCTTCAAGTCTTTTGACATCGCCACGTTTGGAGGCAGTTTCAGATGAAGATGATGACATTATTGGCGAGTACGAGACACAGCCTCGCTTTCAATCCTCCGAAGGTTTTCGCACGCCATACCAGTCACAGTCTCCCTGTCCCGCCTCTTTCCTGAACATGACGCCAAGGGAGGCCTGGGCAATTTTGAGTTCTCCTACTAGAGATTGTGCGACAAGTTATCAGCCTCTGGCCGTCACTCCTTGTAGGAAACCACGAAAGGTCAGTGTGTCACGCAGTGATGTTGAAATGGAGTCGTTTTCGTTACATTTATCTTTTACCGAAGGTTGTGGCGAAGAGTCGCAGATCAGTTTAAACACTCTGGCAATGGTTGAGATGATGGAGCAGCAGGCTGCAGAGCAGGTATGCGACTCACTCAAAAAACAAGGGAATAGTGCTAATGAAAATAGACTTGAATGTAGAGTCGAACATCACGACCGGATGAACAGCATGAATACTGCTGAAGACAAAGAAGGAAGGTTTACAAATATCAAACCTAAGCCAATAAAACACACAATGAGAAATAAAACGGCTGACCACAAAACAAAGAACCAGGTGACAAAAAGTTCTCGGAAGAGAAGATCGACAGAATCAAATGAAAGAGCTAAAGATGACAAAACTGGTGATGCAAATCTAGGGTCTCTCCAAAACATGTCCAAAGAGACACGAGTTGGTGACGCTGAAACACCTGATGAAGGTGCCAACACGCCTGATCTCATTCCATCCACACCACCCCGAACACGGCCTTCCGTCGGGCGTGGAATGACACCGAGACGCACCCCTCGAAACAAAAATCAGATGCCACCTCCTGCTCCATCCCCTCGCCACACTGGCTGTATCCGACGTTCACCACGTGGTAACCGACCACGCCCAGATAGCTTCGCGATATCGGCCCCTTGTGTAACTTCATCTTGCTCTCGCACAAATGGACCTTTGCAAAGTACAACTCCGACACTTGGTGATTCCAATTTACGCCCATCCGACGCAACGAATGGCTCGCTACAGCACGCAACATCATGTTTACGTAGGTCGCCACGTGGTCATCAGCCACGCCTTGCTGCTGCTCCAGGATTCTCCACATCCCACAGAGAAGCACGTGGTACCCCACCACGCCCACCTGAGTCGCCCAGCACAGCGCCCAATGCCTCTCCCACCCACAGCTACTCCTCCAATGACTCTCTTTCCATCATAGATGTAGCTGGTCATAAGCGACTGTTTGATACATTTATGACAGAATGGAAAGCACAACCCCGCTTTGCCCTGGCTGTTGCTTGTGAAAGGCTGCCGGGGTCGGCGCCCACAATAGGCGCTCGATTCAACACTGCCGCTGGTAAGAGACCCTTGCTAACTTGTGCTAACATCAATATGCAATCTACTGTCGGTTTTAAGCACCCCACCCCTCTTCTGTTCTGGACCCAACCTCCATCAGACAGTTAGGGTTTGGATTTTTAAAGACCTCTCCCTCCACCTCCACGTTTTGAGTAATCAAAATGGAGTGGTTTCCGATCGCGTGCGAGTTTGTCGTGTGTCAAACTTGGCAATACCTTTATGGGAAGTATAATTTCAGGGTCTATAACTCGCATTTTATGGTATGTACACTGAATCATAGTTGTTATGATTGAATATAGGAACAAAGCTTTAACATCATTCCCAAGAATAGTTATTTCCCCATTGTTATGTACAGTTATTGTTTCATTTTCCAATTAGAAACCTTTTGAAAGTGCTTTCTTAGTACCAGCTAGCTTCAAATGTATGCTTTCGTGTCCTGCGGTTTTGACGTACGGATGTGTGCCTATCGAGATTTAGATGCAGGCTTACACTATGTAAGAAGTGTGTAAAAATTTTATCCAGCCTTGTTCAAGTTCTGATTGTAGTGTCGTCTAACTGACAATTGTCTAGTGTTATTATATATTTAAGAGTGACGCAGCCAATTTTTTTGTTCAAATGGCTCTGATCATACTCAAAATATTTACTTCAATATTATCATTATACTGTTTTAGGATCCAGTGAGTGTTCTCCAAGAGGATTGAAGGTAGGCGAAGAGGATGCCACAGTGGTGGGACTCGCTGTCAGCTGGGGGAGAAAGGATGCATACTATTTGTCGCTCTTGGACCCAGGACAAGCCCCGGATGTTGAACGTATTGCCAGCAGCCAGGAGGAGGCAGCGGTAGCCGCCAATTT
>JAOBRG010144991.1:0-18726 GCA_027574985.1 Umimayanthus nakama | reverse complement strand
AAGTGAATATGAAAATTTGTTATTTTCGTTGCAAAAATTTCGGTACGCTGCTGGTCAAGTTTTGCGGGCCAAAAAAAGGTCTTGTTACACCGATTCTCAAATTTCGGGGTGGAAAAAAGTTCTTGTTACGCCGATTCTCGTTACACCGTGACTCATTACGCTGTTACGCCGATTACTAACAACCTTTACAATCTAGTAAATGCTTTGGTGGCACCGTGATACAATTTTAGTTTTGCAATCCAAGCAAAGTTCAAGTTAATCACGGCACGCTGTGGCTAGATCACATTTTCCCCGCCGTTATTTTTCCTCTTTGTTTTTGTCTATACTTTTTCCTTTTATTAAACGAACGAATCAATTTCTCAGTAACGTCAATAAAAGACAACCGAGTTATGTTATTTAAGTTCTTTCGCAAGCAATCACTTTTACAAGTAAGAAACTTGCAGTCACAAATTCAGCTTAATTTCAGCCGTTACCAATGACTGAATCAGTGGCTCAAAAACAAATCAAATTTACTCCTGGTAGTCTGAAGTAGTACCCGAACAATCTTGTTAGCCCGTCTACTTTTTACGTTAAAAAGACTATATAAATATATGCTTTGTCAATTTCAACTATTAAACTTAAACTTGAGTAGATGTTTCAATTTTTGGTTGCCTAATATTGTTTTTCGGGGGTGGAAGCGAAATAATGAATAATGAATAACGGTGAAAAAACTGAGTTGAATAATGAATAAATGAGTAGCTACCTATGGGAATAATGAATAATCAAAATTTGAAAAACGAATAATGAATAATAGAAAATTCCAAAATAAAGATGAAAAATGGGATAAATACTAAATTTAGAATGATTGAGAACACAATTTTAAAAGTTCAACCAAAAAAAGCGTGACCAGTCGTTGTGAGCCGGGCTTGGAAGGCGAATTTCACGAAATTCTCGCCAGTAACTGAAAAAGCGCGCTGCGCGAGCGTTGGCGTTCTACATCTTTTTTTACGTGAAACAAAAGTTTTCACAAGGCTGCGAAAGAACTTGTCACTGCACTCGTGGTTTGTGTTAAAGGAAATTGGTAGTGAGAAGAAGTTTATTGTGAGAAGAAGTTTGTTGGGCAGAAGCAGTTGGTTGTCAGAAAATTGATGAACAGATGGTTGGTTGAATGCTTGCGCTGGGAAAACACGACAGAAATTAAGGTTAAAGCAAAAGGATAAAAAGCACAGGCACACGACATCTAATCAACACACAAACATCAGCATAAAAGGTAAAAACTACGCTTTTTAATTACTCTTAGGTATAGTTACCAATTTGACTTTAGAACTCTTCAAGTGCAAACAAATAGGAAAACATTTTAAAACGTCGAGAAAACTGCTTTTTATTCGTCACGTGTTCGTCATGGCTCGCGTTGTGCTTGATTATCAATGATTATGCTGTAGAATGGTATTTGCTCATAAGAGAAGTTGTATCCGAATGAAAAGAGATATTTGCTTGTTTTGACGGTATGGTTGTTTAAATTGGCGTTACATCTGTTAGCATGAAAATGGTGCTAAAATTCTCAGGATCTGAACATTCCCATGCTCATCATCTCACGATTGAAGCATTCCTTTTTTGGTGGTTGTGGTCGGAGAAGGCGTTCTACTGGTCACGTGGTCATCTTACATCCAAACATTTGGATGCAGGTACCCATGTACTATTATTCTGTCTTATAGCTATACTATTAAATAAAACCACAGATTTAATCTAAATCAACAAGGTTGTGTATTAATTAGCATTTGTAGCATTGTTTGTCAGCATTGCTTACTGGTAATATTTTCGGGTACGGTTCCCGGGTTGTCTTTACTTTTAATTTAGAGCAGTGAATCAATAGTGCGGAAAAGCTGCAGTCATCTTTTGGCTTGCATGACTCCCAAACCCTCTAGAATTTACAGTCGAAGGGCTTGCGAGCTTAACGTTGACAAACTCCACGGTAGACAACAAAGCACACTGAAAATTACATGAAAAAAGCACACTTGGCGGTCTATTTTTCTTACATGAAAATTTCACCTGTTGTACGTCAACTCTGTTTCACCAATATGCGTCCATCCGCAAGTTACCGCCAACTTTAATCTGCTTAGCACGGTACCTTATGTTTATTAACATCTTTATTACGCAATGTAGTTTATTTTATAAACTCTTTGCACCTTCATTGGAGCCCTGCGGGCGTCTTATGGCGGTATATACATAGATGGGCTATCATTGAACCTGCGATGGAGTGGAACCACATAAAGAGCGCTACAAGAAACTAAATCCCTCCAAAAGACTTTGCGTCTTCTCCAGTTCATGCAAGTTGTTCATGGATTACCGTCAATGTATAAGTTCTTCGACTGTTGTACCTCGAGCTAAAGTCCGATACTGAACTCCCCAACTTGTGGTGTCATACGCAAATTTTTATTTAAACTTTTCAGTTCTATTTTAGCCTTTCCTTTGCTGGTGTTCGTTGTTCGGTAACTGTACTCACATAGTAGTAGGTTCCGCCTCAAATAGTCTACAACTGGTACTGATTGTCAGTTCCTGCATGGTACCACTTTTATTTTAGTGACATCAGAGTTCTTTTTTGCAGTTTAGATGCACAGAGGGAGGGCGGATGGTGAGTTACTGAAAAAATGTTGGAATGTTGGGTACTGCGCATGCGCTCACAGATGGTTCCGCTGGTTATTGCTGCAACCAGAGGAGCATTGCAACCTCAAGAGGGCTTAGTGAATCATCCCCAAGATATGAAATGAAACAAGCAAGTAATCTGTTAATATTGAAATGACTTTGCTAGTATTTCCACCTTCGAAACATTTATGCAGAAACAAAAAGGGAACGATGAAAAACGATGCTCGTTCTGCTTGTGCAACAACTTTGACATGCAAAGGCCAACAAAGGACAAAAAGTGAGCGGTGGTGGGAGGGGGGGGGGGCGAGTTGTTAATTCTGAAGAAATACTACATTTTGTGAATTTTACGAAAGTATAAAACCAGTCTTGTGACTGGGGATATACACTGTCGAAGCAGATGTTACATTATTGACTGCCAAGTTTACTTACAAGTGAAGGAAAGATTAAACAAAAGGTTCAGTTAATATTTCAGTGGCCAGTCAGTAATCGCTCAACTTTTTAGCCGATTCTAAGTAATCGCTTAGATTTTTTGATACCTATTATCAATTGGCATACAACAGACCTAATAAATGCTTTAAGCAATAAAAATAACTAAAACAAATATTCAAGTGTTAGTAAATAGTAGTTACATTCCATGTCATGCTCACCACTGCATCGTTACAAACCGCATCTATATGGTTTTCCGATACATACATAACTCCCGTCACAATTGAATGTTTGGTATAGGCGCGTTTTTTCTTTTAACCAATCGTCTTTCTAAGGTGATGTGCGATCCATGAATTGTGTTCTTCGCTCTGAAGTTTGTTCATTTTTGAGCGCAGCACAATCAGTGCGTTAACAGATGACTCGGCACGTTGTCCCACCCCATGCAATAACAAAATTGAGACTACAGAAGATGATACTAAGCTTTATTTGACTGACGCTACAAAAAACTGCATTTCTTCAAAGCTAAAACACCCGTTTTATCTTGTTCTCACTTGCCATTTTTGTATCTTCTTTAATTCGTATTCCACAACCAAGCTTAAGTGTATGTTTGCAGGTATTAACATGTTCTCAGTTGCCAGTTTTCCTACCTTTTTAAAACCATATTCCAAAACCAAGCTGGAACTGGCTCTTATTGAAATGCTTTTTCTTAAAAGAAAAAACTAGTTGGTAAGGTTTACCTTTCGTGTTTGTTGAATGTTAAGAGTGCGTTTCTGTTTTATTTAAGGAGGGAAAACTGTAGTCAAAACATAACGCTTAATTCTTGACATGATTGAAACATCTGTGGTTAAAAGCAACTACTGTATACGTAGGTAGATACAAGAAGCTAGAAGAAGCAACAAAATAGCTGCCATATGCTGTCTATTTAAATTTACGAAACCCAGGACTCTATTAATGTAACACATCTTTTAGAATCCTCTAAACAGTTTCAGAAACATATACTGTTCTATTAAATAAACCTCTCTACACCTCCAAACTTCATTCTCATAGCTAACCTCAAAGCTAAAAGTTCAAAGAACTGGCTGTTTATGATCAAAACTCACTAAAACGAAAGACAAGCAAAATGCTATCAACCTCCCTGCATGCACTTAAACTAGCCTCTTGGTTACTTATCGGAACATTTGTCTAACTAAAGCTGTATTTTCGAAATTCAAAGGGATATCAAACTGCAAAGGCTCTCGTTCCCAGACCTGAAAAGCCAAGACGGCGCGGACGACTCCCGTGCCCGGAAATCACAAAAGAGCAGATCGCGTGAGCTTGTCGGTCGATCGAACCTGATAAAAAGAAGCGCTAAGAAAACAGCTGGTACGAGCACCCGGTAGCTTTATAGTTTTAAATACAGTTTACTGAGTATTTATACGACATGTAGCAGCTCACTGAGTAGCTGTTGATTACGAACCTAGGGTGGCCGAATGCGACCTATTTCCTAGTTGCTTCCAATACTAAGTCTTGAAAGTGGTAAAAATCTGTGTTGTATGTAATCACTGTAATTAATCGATAAAATACTGAATTTTTGTTCAACTAGCGGCTTTCTATGGAAAGAAAATTACTAGTGCCGTGAAGTTTTAAAGTTCGGTTTCGTTTTTACGCAGTTGTCGAAGATCCCTACGGCTACACGGGTGAATTTTGCTCCACATTTGACTCGTTAAGCTGAGTAGTTGTCTTCAGTCCTCTGTGGTTTGAAAACGCTTTCTTTTACGTAAGCAAGGTGTAGTTCATTATATTGAGCCTTGAATTCTAACGAATGTATGTTTGTATTTACTTTCTAATAGGAAATATATCGGATGCCGGAATAAGCTAAGACCCTTGAAACAAAAATATCATGAAACACATAATTGGTTTCTTGTATACAATGTATTTGTGCAATATCACTTCCTATAGTTTTGAAAACAAGCACGCATTATAGACTAAAATCTCAAAATAAACTGGTTTTTGTTCTCAACATGGAAACTTCCTAAAGAATCCTATTGTACAAAGACGAAACACGTTGGGGAGTAAAGTTTACAAAGCCACTATTGCTTTCTTGTTGGAAAGAAAAGTTGGTTACACCGACCTTTATCCCAAAACCATCAATGTAGGACAAAAGAACATACAGAAGTTTTCTAGGCTATATATAGGCTATGACTTCATTAGGCAGCTGTAAATATCTTTGTTTGTTTTCCGACGGCTCAGAACGAATCTTGTGCCCTGCCAGACAACTCCCGTATACTAAAGTTCAAATTGCTCAGCTTCTCTTGTAGCTAAGAAGACAATGAAATGTTAAAGTTTTATTTTTTTATTACACATGCGCAATGTATGAACTTACTTTGAAGTTGTTTAAAAGGAGCTTTTTTGCTTTCTTGACTGCTTTTACTGCTGAGCTGCCGTATCTTGAAGGTGAGGTGATAAAATATAATTATACATTTTATACGGCAAACTTTAATTAGTTGTGACAAAATCGATAACTTCTCGCACTAATATATAGAAAGATACATCTACCGCAAAGTTTAAAGTTTCAATTTTAGCTGACGAACTAGTTGTTTAACTTTAAGTAAGTTTCTCTAGAGTTTTGAATTGTGTTTTTTACTTATGTTTGTTTCTTTGCCAAAGTTACTCTTCTTCCATTTGAAAACACTTTCTAAAGCTGATACGCAAACAGTCTATACTCACGTGCACTTTGCTGAGCCTTAAAATTTATTTTTAACTTAAAAGTACATATGTTAGATGCAGTCGAACCCTCTGTGTTGTTGACTTGAGCTGTCATTGCTGACACTTCATAAGCTTTTTGGTTGCTTGTGGTTGAGGGTGGTAAGTATTTGTGTTGAATGTGATCAGTTTTCTTGAACGTGATCAGTCTTTAAATTTCGCTCCAGTATTGCTTTCAAATAAAAAGACTTATAAGTATGATACATAATACAACACAATAAAATAAAATAAAATACATTACATTACAACTCAACACAAAACAACACGGTACAAAACAATGCAATTTAATACAAAACAAATTAAATAACAGTCAATACAACACAACACATCGCAAGACAACGCAACACAATACAATACTGAACAGTACTTTATTAACATTTCACGGTTGACATTAAAAATTTCATACAGATTACTTAAAATATTTTCGTTTCAGTTGTCGAAGCTCCCTATACAGATGATCCGATTTGATTAATGTTTTTATTTCTCGAATTGAGTTTCAGTTTGGTTTCTCTTTAATGCTGTTTTTGTGCGGTTTGAATACATTTCCTGTACATTTTTTATACTGAACTTTGAATTTTAGCATAGTTGTGTGTTTTCTAACAGGAAGTATTTTCAGTTTTACTGATAAGGGAATGTGCATGAAGATATAAGGCTTTTTAAAGCAATTCTTGCTTCGATCTAGTAAACTTAATTCCTTCATAAAGCTTTAGGTAAAATATTCCAGATACTTTGAAATCAAATATTTGTAAACTTCAAACAAACTTGCATTGGCATCGCACACAACAACAAGTGAACGATTTCGTTCGCGTGATGCACGTGCTTCGGATTAACACCAAGATGGTAGACGCTTATAGGCAGGGAGATAATACTAAAAGTCAAACTGAAACTCAAACTAGGAAAACTTTCAAGAAAAATAAAAGTTAAAAAAACGAATAAAAGGACAGCGCAACGAGTTTCGAACCTTGGACTTCTAACATAGGAGGCATGTGCGGCTACCACATCAGCCACTCATTTCGCTGCGATTACACATTTTATTGTATTTCTATAAAAGTCATTTTTTGTCCCTTTCTACGAAGCGTGGAGCGAAGATAGAGTGGGAGCTAATAGCGTTGCACACAGATGACGTCAAAGTCATGTTTATTCTTGCATCCCCAACAGAAGAAAATGGTCATTAGAAATCCCTTGAGATTTGCTGTCGGTTGTTTGTCTGAGTTTTGCTACCACAAACACTGTATCTATGCGCAGCGCTATTAGAGTGAGGGCTTACATAAATACACACATAGTGATTGCTACTTCTTGTCAGAAGAATGCCATCTCTTCAACTGTTCAATGACCGATCACGTACACGCAGGTGACGTTTCAATCCAGCTTTTGTTTTGTACGTGCGTTCGCAGATGTATCATTTGAAATTCCCGTAGTTTGAAGTTTCCGGCTGACGAACATCTTTGTGTATCTTGGAGTGTCTAGTTAAACCGCCAGCCGACTTGCATTTCAAGCCACATGTAGGACAGATGTCATTTGGTTTCCCGGACGTCCACGCAGAACCTCCTCATAAACATCTTCGTTTGGCCGTTGCCTATGTGATTTGAGATGGTTAACCAAACCTGCCAAAAGAAGACGTCCCGGCGCATACGCTAAACAAGCTCATTTATGACATCAGTAGGTACAGCACTATCATCTTGCTTTCGAAGTGCACGCTTTCGTTTAAAACTGCAACATCTCTCCCTGATGAGATTTCTCCAAGACGCTCAGTTTTAAGTCAATGTTTCTCAGTCATTCACGTCGATTTCGAGATCTTTAGGACTGCTTTTCAATAGATCCTTAAACCGTATCCTTGGTTTAAGTTGTGGCCTTTTCCCTCTAGTAAGCTCACCATAAAAGAGCTGTTTTGGAAGTCTCCCATCTCACATCCTAACAACATGACCAGCCCAGCGCATCTGGTTAAGTATTAGCCTCTGTTCAATACTTGTACTGCAAGCTCTCTTAAGGACAACGGTATCTGGTGTGTACGATCTCCATTCGATATTTAGGATTCTGCGGATGCAATTCTGGTGAAATCTTTCGAGTAGGCTAACATGATGCCTGTACGTTGTCCATGCCTCTGATCCGTTTAACAAGACTGTGAGGGCAGAAGCCTCGTATACACCGAGTTTAGTGTTCGTTGTAATACCACGATCAGACCATACTCGTTTCTCCAGTTTACTAAAAGCAGTGCTTGCTTTCGATATTCTTCTGGAGATTTCAGCATCAAGACTGCCATTTCTGCTGAGCGTTCTTCCAATAGACAAAGCTATCCACGACTCCAAGTCTATTACCATCCATGGTGATGTTTGGCTCAACATAAACCTGGCCGATTGGTGTTGTGTACATGACCTTGGTCTTTTTCAGGTTGATGGTTAGACAAAACACAAGGCATGCTCTAGAGAAGATGTTCATTATCGTCTGCATGTCTTCTTCTGTATGGGCAATGAGATCTGCATCATCTGCGAACAGGAGTTCTCGGACAAGCGACTGAAAATTTTTCGACTTGGTGTTAAAACGACGAAGGTTGAAGACACTGCCAGAGGTTCTAAAGCGAATGAATACCCCAGTGTCACAATCTTGAAATGCATGTGAAAGCATAACTGCGAAGTAAATGGAGAATAAGGTGGGAGTTGGTATATCTCCTTGTTTCACACCATTATCGACTGGAATCGGCTCAGAAAGTGACCCACTAACATTCACTCTTGCCTTCATATTGCGATGAAGCTTCTTCAGCATCTCAACAAATTGAAGAGGACATCGAAGTTTCCCTAGTATGATCCACAGGGCACTTCGGTTCACAGTATCGAAGGCCTTTGTCAGGTCGACAAATACTTGATACAATGATACTCGTTGTTTGATACATTTCTCCATAAGCTGACGGGCAGAGAAGATTATGTCCATAGTACCCCATCCAGTTCTAAAACCACACTGGTTTTCTGGGAATGACTTTAGGACAAATCCACTTCATCAGTCGGTTCGACAGGACCTTGGAGAAGACTTTCCCTACAGCTTCAAGCAAGCTTATGCCTTGGTAGTCACCACAGTTTGACTTGAAACTCTTGCCTTTATACAGAGACAGCATGATTGCGTCTACCAAGTCCTAAAGGAACAGGATCACCATGCCATACACCGAGAATAAATGTATAAACTGCAGTACAGTCAAACCTCGATTATCCGGACCCTTGGGGACTGGACCAAGTAGTCCGGATAATCGAGAGTCCGGATAATCGAAAATATGAATATTAATGAGTCAACAATGAATACATTTGTAAACCATAACATTTAATCGAGAATCATGCATGAACCTACAATGTTCTAGTAAATCAGTTGCATTGCATTAGTTACGGCGCGTGTTAGGCGCCTGTAAGATTGTTCGAGCATAAAACTTGCCGTAAATTGTCTTTTGACGTGAAAGAAATTCCGTTCTGACTGGAATTTTATACCTCAGTTCGGCGTAAGATAGCTTTCCTATGGATAACGAATGTGACTTATTAATATTCATGAAAAAAATGAATCAGAAAGGCTAGTCCGGATAATCGAAAAATCCGGATAATCAAGGTCCGGATAATCGAGGTTTGACTGTAGCAATATTGTCTCCTCCACAGCGCAATAACTCAACAGGTATGCCATCTAGACCTAGAGCTTTCCCAGTGTTAACTTCTTTGATCGTAGATTTCACCTCATCAAAAGTGGGGTCAGTCATCATCTCTGTTAAAATCTCTTTCTGTGGCAAACTATTGATGACGGATTCATCAGTTGTTGATGGATTGTCAAATAGATCTGTAAAATGTTTAGTCCATCGAGCCATGATTCCTA
Organism: Umimayanthus nakama; assembly: GCA_027574985.1. Taxonomy (NCBI): domain Eukaryota; kingdom Metazoa; phylum Cnidaria; class Anthozoa; order Zoantharia; family Parazoanthidae; genus Umimayanthus; species Umimayanthus nakama. Next base: position 9,096 of record JAOBRG010144991.1, on the reverse strand, counting down.
CAGCGTCTTTGATGAGGACGGACCCATCCCTTAACTTCAGGGGTATCGTTGTTGATGGATGTGGACCGAAAACCTGTCTGATGTTGCTGTACAGTAACTTTGAATCTTTGCAGTCATAAACTTCTTGAATTTCTGCCGAGATCTTGCTCCACCACTTGTTTTTCATAGGTCGAGTTTCGCACTGAAGTCTCGACTTTGCTTCCTTAAAGTGTATATATCATTTATGGGGTTTTTTCATATTTAGAATCTATTTAACGTTTTGATATACAAAGCAAAAGAGTTTTTTGATTTGGATTTTTCTTCGTAGCGTAACTAGCGTTCAAACAGGCGAAATTTTACTTCCGGTTTCGAAATGACCGCGCAAAAGGAAGAACGGGTCCCAATTGGGCTGGGACGTCATTACAGAAGTCATACTTCGAATCTTCAATCGATGGAGGAAGATCTGACATTCTTTACATCTGTTTTTTATAATACGAAAAGTCAGGAAACACAAAACAAGATATTTGTCCAGCAATTGAAGACTCAAAGTATGAATTCTGGTTTCTACGTCACATTATCCAACTAGGATCCGTTCTTCCTTTTGCGCGGTTATTTTAAATTCGGAAGTAAAATTTCGCCTATCTGAACTCTAATTATGCCATGAAGAAAAATCCAAATCATAACACACTTTTGCCACGTATATCAGAACTTTAAGTAGATTCTAAATATGAAAAAACCCCACAAGTGATATACACACTTTAAAGGCTTGTTCTGCAGCAATCATCCCTGGACCATCTGTGCTGAGAAGCTTCTCGTGCAGCCTGTTTTTCTCGTTCAGGAGTTTGGTGACTGAGGCATCGTTTTCATCAAACCAGTCTCTGTGGTTTTGTTTTTTTAGTACCAAGGACATCCACCGCCACTGTGTACACTTGTGTTTTAAACTGCACCCAAGTTCCACCAACGTCAATGTTATCAACAGTATTTCTGAGTGTTTCACGTACTTCCGAATTTTGCAATTTGGAAACATCAATGCGCTTTGGCACTTTCACCCCAATTGCTCTCACCTTCCTCTTGATACATATCTTCAGCTTGCCACGTACAAGTTTGTGGTCCGTACCACATTCTGCCCCACGCATAACTCTGACGGTACAAACATCTCGGAGGTCTCGCTTTTGAGTGATGATATAATCCAAGATGTGTCCATGCTTTGATCTTGGATGTATCCATATTACCTTAAGCATAACCTTCTGCTGGTAGAAAGTATTACACACTGCTAATTCAAACTCAGTACATAGTTGCAGAAGTAAAAGACCATTATTATTCATCTTGCCCATACCATGTTGTCCTAGTGCATTCCAGTTTCTATGTTCGCTTCCGACACGTGCATTGAAATCTCCAAGTAGCAAAATCTTATCTGCATTCGGTATCGACATAATACAGTTACGTAAATCTTGATAAAAGGCCATGCGTGATAGATTCCTCCTCGCTACCTAAGGTAGGAGCATACACTGAGATGACAGTAACAAAACGTCCAACAATCTTCCCTGGACCATCTGTGCTGACATACTTACATACATACAAACATACATACATACATACATACATACATACTTTGACATACATACATACGTACATTGAAATACATACATTGACATACATACATACATGCATAATACCTTCATTGAGATTTAACTAGTAATTTTGCGTCTTAGCTATGAACACTTTTCCTTCTACAGTAGTTAAGATGCTCATACTAATATTTTTGGCACTAACAACTACTGTCGGTGAAGGGAGGGGTTGCACACCTATTAGTACTACGGCAACTGAAGTGGATTGCAGCAGGAACGGATTGGTTAGCATTCCTCATCTCCATCCTGGTTAACATGTATGCCTTTTTATTTTATTCTACGGTTATTTCAAATCACATTGCAGCTTGTCAAACGATACTGTATATCTTTATTATGATTAATGCCTCTACATAAAGTTTAACAGATTTGGCAAAGATACTTCGTGCTTTCTAGTTGGTCCTGTCTTGAGCAGTCTGGAATTTCTGTGATGTTTTTAGGCATTATGCAATATTCTAGATAACCTACTGACGCACAGATCCAAACTGTGAAATAACTGATTCAAATGTGCACCTGGACGACCTTATTTCTGTTTGTAGAAAAAAAATACCGTATAACAAAATACTTATTAACTTCGAACATTCAGTCGTTATGGGATATTATCATACGGCTGACCGATTACGCGCGCTGTAAATATTCACTTGCAGGTCCATAAGTAGCCGTACGGAACTCTAGCTTTCGATCGCCTTTTCAAAACCAGAGTAATCAACAAAGCCCAGTAATAAACACCTTAATAGCCTCGTTTGTTTAGTCCGTACGACAAGTTATAGATCCTCGTTTTTACTTTCCTTGTTTTCATGGGAAGGAAGGAAAGAACTCGGTTCATAACTTGCCATACAGACCTCACACTCGACTAATAAGAGGAATATATCAATCTCCAGCCTTGATGCATTCACCTCAATATCGCTCGGTTAACACAGCATGGCCTCAGTTTATAGTTTCATGCACAGAACTCACTTTTGTTTATGACGTACCTTTCAAGCTATTACACTAGTAGTTCTGCTTTAACATCCTTCAATTTTCTTAGTTTTTGTTTCCTTTAGGCCTATAACAACTATATAGATTTATGGCGACAATAAGTGTTTTACTTAACCCTATCTAGCCTGGGCTTTTTTGGAGGTCTCGCAACCCTGGGGGGGGGGAGGGGGGGTTGATTCAACCCCCCAACCGTAACTTTTTTGTAACTCATTCAAAAGATGTGAAACATGGGTCAATTAATAAGTGGCGTAAGCTCTACACAACTGTGGTATCAATTTGCAATTTGGGCATGTGACGTCATAATGACATCACCACATTTGTTTTTAATTTTGGAGTATTTTTTTAGCAATTCAAGACTTTCGCCTATGAAATCAAAGGGAAACTGACATACTCGGATATATTTTAATGAAAAAGGCACAGAGACACTTTGTGATAGTTTAAACAATAATGTAACTATGGTGTGAGGTAGTAGTGACGTCATCAACTAGTTCATAGACTAGCCAATCACTTGTCAATTTCGGTTTTTGTTCAAATTCGACCAAAACGACAAAGAAAATCCTTAAATTCGATTAACGTCTAAAATATTAGGATAAACTTACTGAACAATTAACCACAAGACCTGTATAACCTGTGACGTCATCATTTTTATTAGTATGCTAACGTTGCCATGACATCATTGTACTTGTTTCATTTTTGTTTACAATTTTGACAAAATGGTCGGAAAAAGAAACAAAAACAGTTTCTTCTGTCACATTTAATCATCACTTAAAATGATTAACTTAGAATGTATTCTAAACGTCTTCTTATGCTAAGATTATATATGTTAAGGTAGCCGTTGTCCATGGCAACAACAAAAAACTGCTCTAACTCCGTTGCTTTTCAATATTTTTCGTTAATACTTTGTATACAGGAAAACAAGTGCCTAGACTCTTTCATAGCAATGTATGATGATTATATGTACAAAATAATCAAACTTAGGCTATTTTTACAAAATAGTAATGATTTACCCACAATGCACCACTTTCCACATAATCGTATTAGTTAGTAGAATTTATTAAAAAATGAGTTAAAAAGTATTTTTTGTAGAATCTAAGGCTAAAATACCTATGAAAATTTGGAATACTATTAAAAACACAACACTCAAAATTTTGAAAGCACCCTTTCATTACGCGGTTACCATGGCAACAGCACACGTCATGTGTTTGTAAATTGCATACATATCAAAAGATTTCCCATAAAATTTTAGGAAAAGTCATGAAGTTTCAGTAATATTCTTCAAACCGTGGAGAAGTTATGGCCAAAAAACCCCTTGGCGGTTGATTAATCCCCCCCAGGCTAGATAGGGTTAAGGAACTTGTATTTTTCTTGTTAGGTGTCTTTTTGCATGAAAATTTTGTACTTTTTTTCTAATCTTTTCAAGCTTCGATCAAAACTATCAAACTACAAAAACGAAGTTTCAGGATTCCTGGCTCGGTTAGCCCCAAGGCAAATAACTTAAAAAGAGATGTGTTCAAACTTCGAGAGTTCTGAGATCCAAAGAATGGTTTGATCAAACGCAGTTGTGTGCAAGAACACTCGGCAAATGTTTATAGAAGTTAAAGTGTAAAAATTTATCACTGCAACGTCTTAGTTTCTGCTCTAAGGACGCCACTAAAGATTTTGAAGATTTGTGAATAGAAATAAGTCTCTATGTTTTAAGACATTTAGCTCGTGAACGTTGTCTCCAGCAATGATGAATGATGAGGAAAATGAATGCGAAGAAATGGCCTGCAATGTAATGTGCGAGTCAATAGCGCTGCGCACAGATACTATTTATAGTACCAAAACTCAGACAAACAACCGACATCGAATCTCATGGGATTTCTAATGTCCCATTTTCTTTTGTTGGAAATGCAAAAATAAACAAGAATATAATTATTATAAACTCAGACAAACTCAAACTCAGACTTTGACGTCATCTGTGCGCAACGCTATTCCATCCGCGAGCATCTCCCCGGGCAAACCCCGGGCATTTGGTGCATGATGAGCTCCGGGAACCGGGCATTTAGCTGTTAAACAGTGTCCCCGCCCGGGGCATTTGCAAACAACAAAAGGATTGTTTCATACATCCTCTCATCATTTCCGACGGCGCTCAAAGGCCGGGGTTTCAAACAGTCAGGCTCTGTCACATGGACCATAAAAGACCTATAAAAGAATTACAACTTTTTGTTTTGTCATTTTTAGTCGGAGTGGCTTATTTCGTAAACTGTCTTATGCAGTTCTATTGAGCTGAAACAGTTGTGTTAATCAACAACTAATATTTTTTTTTATATTGATCGGATGGACTAGGGGGCCGGGCATTTGACCATCATAGTAGGAACAGGGGGGAGGGCATGTGCCAACAAAATTTGCCCACAGGGCCGCGCATTTGAACAATTTTTCCGGTTGCCTGGGGTATGCCCGAGGATGGAATGCTCGCGGCTGGAATTGACTCGCACATAAGACACATTCAAGAAGAAACACGCTGTCAACCCAATATAGCGTCCGACCAGTAATGTAGTTCCCAAAGAGACCTAGGTCCCTGTGTTTATATTTCTCATCCATGGCTAGAACAAAAATAAGAACAAGAATGAGAATGAGAATGAGAATGAGAATGAGAATGGGAATGGGAATAAGAATGAAATGGGAATGGGAATGGGAATGGGAATAAAAATGAGAATGAAAATGAGAATGAGAATGAGAATAAGACATAAGAATAAGAATAATAAGAGTGAGAATAGGAATAATAAGAATAATGATAAATACTAGCACTGCAGAGCTAAAAGTTTAGTCCATTAAAATGGCAAAGGGTAAGAACGTTTTTCATAAAGTGTTAACAGTTATTTATTTGTTTATATTTACCATAAAAAGAGCAATTGTATTGTTTTAAAGTGAAAAACACAATTCTGACTATCGTGTTTTTTGCTTTTTTACTCACCACCCCAAATAACCCCCCGCCTATTAAACAAGTCCACCTCACCTCCCGTAAGCTAAATCATTCACTCTATCTAAGTTGCTGCGGTATTCACTGTGATTTCATTGATGTTTTTAATTGTGATTGAATGTCAGTAGTCGTTGTTAATAAAGTGTGTAAATTATTCTCAACCTTAGCTAACGTTTTTATCTTCCTAATTCCTTAGTGATCTTAGTTATAACGCGATTAGAACGTTGAATCCTCGATCCTTTACAGGCATGACCAACTTTACAAAGTTGTAAGTATTTGACTTTACTAATCTAAGCAATATGATGCCTTAGTTTTTCTAGGTGTCCGTTGGGTAGACAATTCTGTTTCCGTATTAAAATTTTTGTCTTGGGTATTTTTTTGGAAATGTTTATGAACAATGATTTAAACAACGTTTTTATTCGATAGTATAGTATGTTCTCTCTAGCTTGCGTAGCTGGTGGTCTTGTGAGAGGACGGAAAATTAGCTACGCAGGCTAGTTATCTAGGAGCTAGATATCTAGCTCCTTTGCAAAGTCGTTCAGAGTTTTAAAACCTTCTTATTTACATTGCAGCCGGCATAAATTGAAAGATTATAATCATTTTTTCAAAGAATGACCAGGTCCAAAAATTGAACAGAAAGCAATCAACAACTTTCGTGACATACCGTGACATTACCATGACGGCGTCATCTAGCTACACGCTATTTTTTTTATAAGAACAAACTTTATAAAAACACCCAGGCTGAGATTGGCCCATAAATTAAGAACAAGCTAAGAACAACCACCAGGCTGAAACTTTGATCAGAAAAATTTTAAAAATTTAATAGATCCTTAAACACAGATTGATATGTACATGAAAACAAAACTTGTCAGACTTCAGCTTGGTCAACGTGCGCTGGAAGAGTGATTAAGCAAGCTCGTGACGTTCGCGGGCGCTGTATTGACGGTTTCAAATTTTTTCGCTGAATGAAACAATAGCAAACGCAAATTTCTTAGTGCCATCTTACATATATTGTTCCGGGCAACTAATTCACTGTTCAAAAATATCAAGAAATAAGAACAACTTAAGAACAACTTGAGGCTGAAATTGCCAAAAAATTAAGAACAGCCAAGGCTGAGCCGAAATTTACTGGTTCTTATAAAAAAAAAAAGCGTGTAGTGTCAGAAGGCGTATTTGCAAGCAAGAAGCAGTTTTGCGACAGATTTTGGCAACTGATCCAACGGCACAATTTCGAGGTCCCAAAACAGGGGGGGGGGAAGGGGGGTCTGATTTTTCTTCCTTCATCTGCTAGAATTCACAATGTGGAGTTCGAATAACAGAAGTTTTAGGTCGCATCAAAATACCCACAATGAATCAGAAAAAAGGAAAAAAGTAAGTATTTATGATCGTAATATCAGAATCAGTAAAACTATAACTTCGATAATTAGCCGTTAGCATTGTGTTGCTCTCGTTCTTTACTGAATTTGATTTATCCTTTTTACTAGATACTTAGGAATTAATGAAATTGGATTCATACCTAATGGAACATTTGCTAAACTCAAGTCACTCCGAGAGCTGTAAGTGATCTCACGATCGTCTGTACCTTTGGTTATATTAATTAGTTTTTATTTTCTAAACTCGATTTAAAAACAGAAAAGTAAATTTGCACACTATGAGACTCTTAGTTGTAATTTATATGGACGAGTGACACAGGTTATCATAAATTAAGATGCTAATTAAAGCACAATCACATGCGATGTGTGTTTACGTCAGCTTAGCCAGTTTTCTCCCGAGCCTTTGTTTTCCAAGTCGAGCAAATACTACCCACATGTAAAGGTTATGCACACAGAAAAGGTGATAGGAATGTCCTGCAAAAGAGGATTGGGAATGCGTTTTTAGCATTGCTCAGGTAAACTACATAAGGACTACTTTGGTTCATATTATTGGTCCTAGCGCATTTTTAACTTTTAGGTTATTTGCTAGGGCCAGTGTCTGTATATTTCATTATAATACACTAAATTGTACAAAAAAAAATCATATTATTTCTAGACACAACAACAAAAAAATTGTTGTTGTTCATATTAGCAGTAGTTCACACTATTTACCGCTGTCTCAATCAACAAATTAGAAACGACAATTTTTTTCATTGAGCCAGTGATTTTAAAACTAAACATTTCCGTGTGCCAATGATATCTTAAGATACTTAAGATACTTTTAAAGCTAACAGTACTTTTAGTGAACGGTACTCAAGTGTGAGAACATCAACTTAAAAGATTTATGGCGTAATATTTCCTCAGACCCTCATTAGTAATAACTGAAAAATTTGTTTGACCACACCTTTATCTGTGACTGTCACTAGAAATCTTTTCCAAACTGCAGTTTAGTATGGCATTTTTGCAGAGCAAGTGACAGTAGAAAACTAGAACGCTTAAATGAGAGAGGCCTTCGAGTAGTGTTCAAAGACTGGTCTGCATCGTATGATGACCTGCTTGGCAGGGCGAACATGACCTCTCTCTTTAACAACAGATTACAGGATATTGCAATCTTCATGTATAAAATCAAACATAGAATGTTACCTAGCACTGTGGTCGAGATATTTAATACTGAATCTACAGGGTATAGCCTTGTGTAACCTAAACACTCAAAAGCTTTAAGAACGCTGTAAGAAAAGAGAACCTGGTCCCATTAGCCAGAGAATTGGGATGCAAGGACTGTACTCTCTGCAACAACTAGAGTCTAGATTAAACAAGATAATTTTAGTTACGCTAACATAAAGACTGATATTTTAAGATAACAAATCACTCATAGTTTGGAATATATTTAACTATTTATATTTTCAATTTGTAAACCTTATACAAGTATATCTTAACTCTCCCCGATTTTATTTTTAAATAGAGACCAATAATTTTAGGAAAACAAATTATTCACCAATTTGACCATATTTAACCATTTGTATCTTGTAAATTTTATATAAGTATATCTTAGGTCTCCCCGATTAGCAAGGCACATGTGCCAAGCTAGATGTTTTGAGACATTAATAAAGTATATTATTATTATTATTATTATTATTATCGTCATCGTCACCATTAGAAGTATCAACAAATGCAGTGACTGACTTTCTTTCACTGTAAATGTCATCACCAAAGTCATCAATTTGAACTGTAACTGCCCGGCTTTCCATTGCTTAATGTCATCACCATTTTCATTGTATGCAAATCTCATTGTAGGGAAAATTATGATGCTGTTTATAACTGCAATGTTTCAGAAATATCCACTATGTGGTTGTTTGTTTTCGCTTACACCCTTAACTACATGAAAGGAAACAAGATTACAAGTATTGGTCCTGGGTCCTTTTCCGGCTTAAAGAACCTTTTAGAACTGTAAGTAGCAAGGATTAGCTGTCATACTATTTGTATTTTGCTTTTACCAGTACAGACTGATAAGTATTATATGGGCAACAGTGTTTTACTGGAAAATAAACCACTCATAAAATCCGTATGACAGTACATCCGGGTCCCGAGTAGGATATTTTCCATATCTTCACTAGTGAAAATATCGCCGATTTCCGAACAC
>JAOBRG010144880.1:0-18730 GCA_027574985.1 Umimayanthus nakama | reverse complement strand
TATCTGCTTAAAGAGTTGTCAAAACAAGTGAAGAGACATGGAAAAAGTGTAATTAAACTAACTATCAAAATGTATATATATACATAAATTTAAAGTTAAAGTGCTTTAGTAAAGGTCAACGCTTGCTTAAAGATCTCGTTTTCACCCTCGAAGTCACCAAAACATGGTCATCATGGTCGGGCCCAGTCCTTTTAAGAGATTCAGTCGCCTGTGTTATCTAATACACCATGCCCTGGCAATAAGAATAGGTCAGTTGAGCTCCTACCTTCCTTCCGGACCGTGAAAGGCTCACTTACTGCGAAGTTAGCCGTCGAACCACTCTCGGATATCCTTATGTGGTACACTCCTGGTTTGAGTTCTTCTGACAGCAACCAAGCAAAGCTCATTGTGCTTTCACTGAATTCACTCACAGCCTCAGCAATCTGTCTTTCTTTTCTTTTCTCTCCATTTAATAAATCAAGATCCCATTGAAATGCAAACCCAGTTTGTTCCCATTCGATGTGATAGGAACTGGCTTCAGCTATCCACACCGTGGATGATCGAGGCTCCAGGAACGAAATCTTGTTTTCGTTTTTTTCGTCCATACACGTGGCAACTTTGTATAAATTTAGGAGAAGCCACAACCAAAGTACTTTCGTACAGCATGAGAACCAAAATTGCTTTCTAGGATATGCTATGTGCTCTCTACCAAAAATATGCGAACACATGGCTATATCCACAATTAGTAAGCTATTAAATCCACAACCAAGTATCATCGATACCTTACTGATAGAAGATCGAAAAATACAGATGTTATAATGACTCTTGATAGTTTATCACCTGTGAGTACATTTCTAGGTAGTTACGAGGTTCAGCAAATTAACAAACGAGCAGTTGGATAAATACGATCAGGTTTTGTCAGTTGTTATTTTGCATTGATTAAATTGTTGGTGTGTATTCTTAATCTAACCAAATTAACAAGAATATCGAATTGCACATGTCTTGTTCAAGGAAGATGCAATACTCACTGTGTTTTTTTACGTACTACGCCGAATGTTAAAACAAAACTGCAACATTAACAATTTTATAATACTGAATTAAAAATTACTGAACGACAGTATTTTGATTTAAGTGGTCCGAGAAAACGTTATATCCTTGATGCCCTGCAGACCAATGCTTTTTGGCTAATAAGTAGTTTAAGTCTTTCGATCGTGATAAGGAACTTAATGTTTTAAATGAGCTTATCATTTTGTTTAAATACAGCTTTATTTACTTAGTAACAACTAAGCTATTGACTGCCATTTGGTTGTTTTGCAAAGATTGCTGGTCAATTTTACAATTTAACCTGCTCCGTACATAGCATTTGAAATATTTGGTTTTGGTTTTAGCTCATTTTTTTGCTTGAAGTCAATCGAACAACAAGTGTCGCGAACATATTAATATATACAGCTATTTCAAAAAAGGTTGTCATAGTCAATAGTCCGATACTGGAACCGAAAGGAACTATGGAGTTCAAGCAGCACAAATAATCACTACTGTTAACATTGACTTTGCAAAATATGGAATGCTGGTTCATCATATAATGCCACGGCAATGCAGTAACAACCTTTGCTGGCGCAATATCACTCATTATGAGTGTACCCAAAGTTCCTTTCGGTTCCAGTATCGACTATTGACTATGACAACCTTTTTTGAAATAGCTGTATACATGACGCGAAAATTAAACGACTCATATTATATCAATAATTAAGACAGAGTTAGTTTATTACCATTAAAGCTTTTACAAAAGCATTTTCTTAACTGTTCTGAGGTAACATCTTGGTCCTCCTACTTAGTACGGCTTACTGTCTCCACTACAGGCAGAACGTGTTCTCTACAGTCATCAAATTGTCTAGTAGCTGCTTAAACTTCTCAATGGCTTGTTCGTTCTTTTCTGGAATCTCCAAGCATTCTTATATAGGTAGTGAAAGCGTGCGTCTTCGTAAGAAATCCGCGTAATTAAAATGATTCAAGACTCTGTAACACTGCGCAATTTTCTTAGCAACTTGTCTCAATGGTTGAAAATGAACGTTGCAAGTTGCCGAGGATTGGTGTTGAGGCCCTGTTGCGCTGCGCGATTTTTTCTCAGCAACCTGTCTCGCAATGCTCGTTGGAACGAAAAACAAGAAGCTTGCACATGCGCCCTTGTTAAAATCGCTGTAAAACTCCCAGGCAGGTTGCTAGAAGGGTGATACGTACAATGTGCAATGGTGTTATATGTTTCCAAAAGTATGCCGAGTTCTAGCTCGTGCAGCTAGCGCTTGGCGCAACAAATAAATTGGGAGACAACTCGTGTTGCACTATGCAATCCTCCAGCAACTTATCTGGCAAGGGCATTGCGAGACAAGTTTGCTGAGAAAATTGCAGTGTAACAGAACCTTCAAACGAAATTGTATGTTCAAATTAAAATTGCGAAACAAACGTTTCGCGAAAAGTCTGCGTACACGTAACAAGGTGTTGATGCAGGGAATGTCCAGAACTCGGTTATTTGGCACAATTTGCCTCCCCCGAAAAGAGTGAACTAATTGCGATGAAAGCGGCCACTTTGCACAATCGAACGTCGGGCTTTGGCCCGTTGTCCCAGCTCCTCAGCGAGAGCACCTAAGTTCTTGACAAACAGTTTCTAACGTGGTAGTCGTACTTGGAAACGTTACTTCGAAAAGGGGAGAAACTAGCTGTCACATGCAGAATATCATGACCCTTCTCACGTTCTGAAACCGCATGAAAAACTGAAAGTGGCGCGCGCGCGTCATGCGTAGTATCACGTTTTCTTGGTTGTTTTCTAGATTCTTTCGCTGTCAATCACTTTCTTTTGTCTTACAAGGACTGATGAGTGGTGGCTACATAACGAAGTGAGGGCAATCGTAGTTACAATTCTTTAGTTCCCTTTAGCGAGTTCTTTGGAAACTGGTTATAACACTACGGGTTAGCTGGCTAAATTACTGCACTAACGATCGCAATCGAGCAAGGGCCAGGGAAGAAATTTTTGAGGAGGAGGGGCGATAAATTGGTATTTTCCACCGGAAATGTGTATTTGAGGAAGGTCAAGTTCTTTCTTAAAAGTTCCTGTCACGAATTGTCTTCGGTCGTCCTTCTGCTGACCAATCTTAGTTCGGTTAAAGCCGGAATATTTCAAAACTATGCTGCTAAACGGCAATTTACAATTACGGCAAGTTAACATACATGTATTTTCAAAAAAAAATTGATGTTATACCCATAGTTAGGCTTTTAAAAAAAGCGGAGAGTATTTCAGTCCAGACTGACGTAATCTGAAATATTAGAACTTCCGTTCTAACAAAGCACGTTTTGGTCATTTTAAAAACTGCAGTGATTCTGAACTTTAGTTCAAAGCCAGTTAAGTGTTGCAGCGCAATCAGCTTACTGCATAGGTCAACTATGGGTTTCATGTGCTCCGTTTGCTTTGCTGCCATCCTTGTCTATGTCAGTCTTTTTTCCAGTCCAACCAACGCTTCTACGCAACAAGTTCAGGTCTGTAGCAAGAATCAGAAGATGTCCAACGACCTAAAGAAAGCAGGCATCTCGCCGAGTCGTGCTAAATCCATTATCGTAACTTTTGAGCGTAACCATATCGACCAGACCGTGCTCCAGGGACTGACGCTTTCTCAGCTCGAGAAACTCGGAATTTCTTCCCTTGGTGACCGTCTGAAGATCAAAAAGTATTTCGGTAATGACGGCAATAACTGCGCTGGAATCAAAACTCCCTGCTTGCACGGTGGAGAATGTAAAGATGGTTTCAAGTGCTTTACTTGCCATTGTTCTGAGGATTACTATGGATCGAGGTGCGAGATGAAATGTCCCTGTCGTAACAACGGTAAGTGTCGATCGACCATCACTGGGTTTGAATGCATATGTCAACCGGGGTACGGAGGGGTTTTGTGCGAGAAACAGTGGTTGACCGAGGACCGGTTCACTGTCCTTGAAAGGCAGGTTAAAGCGCTTGTGTCCAAACTGAACGAAACGGAAACCAAACTTGAAGAAAGAGAAAAGGAGCTCCAAGGACAAAGAAAACTCTTGGACAAAGTCCAAGCAGAACACAACGGAACTGGATGGGCTCTGATTCGAGTCAACGAGATCTTCAATCAACTGAACAAGTTCAACCTCCACCAAAAAACTCCGACCTACGTCCAGAAGATGCCCATTTGTCTACCCAAAAACACAAAGGCAATTTTAATCTCCATTTTCCTGAACTTCTGGAACTCAGGTGGTCACGCTTATATGGATTTCATTACCTACCAAGATGGTAACGAAAAGTTGGGTAAAGTGTCCGTGGTCAACATTCATTACCAGATCTACGCCAACACGTTGTACTATGAGCTGATGCTGCCCTGGAACAGTGAACTGCCACATCAGATCATCTTCAAAATCACCCGCAGTTATAACACAGGCGGATCAGACAACTGGTACAGAGTGAGGCTGGTTGGGTACATTACCGCATGATGTAATTGACCAGTTATGTAATGCGCAACCAATGTAAACTTGGCGGGGAGGGAAGAGCGGCGATTTTGTAACTTTCTTGTCCTTTTGGTGAGGAATATGACATAATGATGGGTTCGACGGTTTGATATTTTCCCCAGCCATCGTGGTGGAGACTCTAACTACAATTTACCAAGGTCTCATCCCCAATCAACCCTCAGGAATCTAAAATCCCCGCTCATTCCCCCTTTTAGGCCCTACATTGAGTGTGTACACAGAGTGATTTTACTTAAGTCATGAAAATGATGCTTTATTTTTGTCTAAACAGTTTGTTTCAGTTTTGTTCGATTCAGCGTACTAGATCACTGGAAGTGCTTAGGATGTATTTGCACTAGTTTTCTGAAGTAATTAAGCCATCATCTTCCCTCCGTTGTTTTACATGTGAAATTCGATACCCGACCAACGACTGACTTTCTGTCAGTAACTTGCCGGCAGCATTGATAACCACCTTAGCCTCCATGGCCGGGTTGCTCAAAGGCGAGTCAAAGTTTCACCTAACCCTGGGGTAACTTTAACTCATCTTCGAACAACCGGGTCTTTATTTCTGTAATAGTAACTGCGTACGAAAATGGAGCGAGTGCTGTTGAACGAGAGTGGTTTGGGTTGCAAAAGCATCGGCTTCCTCCTCTCTCCGCTCCCCATTTTCCTGCTACTGCTTGCTCTCGCTAAAATATTGCTTGCTTGCAACTCACCATACTTTAATAAAGAGTTAGTCCAGTTCTGGCGCTCTTCTCTGCGCTCCGGGGAACTAGGCCCAACGCGGGAAAATACGAAGAAAAAATTCCCGCGTGAGGCCTCGTCCCCCGGAGCGAAGAAAAAATGGGGCCAGAACTGGACTCAGAAGAGTTTAACATGTATAGTACTGCTTGATCTGCCTGCAGCGTTTTCAATACCGTCTCTGGCTTTTGTTTCAATTCGCTTAGTAAGTTCAACAACTATTTAAGTATAGGAATGAAGGTCAGTGCTTTACTTAAAATAGAGACAACAGACTGCGGCATGCCATTCTCATTATTATCAACGGTTATTAAAGCAGTTTGGTAAAACAAACTTGTGAAATCGAACTTCAAAGATACTGTTTTTGCAATAAAACGACGGCAATACACTTCGTAAATGAGACTTAAAAAGACTGCTTTCAAATAATCGAGGAGAAAGAACCCTAGGTGGAACTCTGCAATCGTTTGGAAGGGACGCGCTGCACGCCTTTCGTGAAACCTTTTCAGTATACGAGTTTTTGGCCATGCAATCAGTAAGACTCAGCTCTCCATAAAATACAGTATATAAGACACGTGTAACATTTTATCTACTATAGCAAAATAAAATCTAGAAAAGAACTCAATGTGGCTGTTTGACACTGAATTTGCGAGGGACGACCACAAAATAACCCCGTGGTTGCTCTACGACCTAGTTATAACCAGAGCACTATAACTTACTACAGCTAAACCTAAATATATGCTCCACAACATAGTTATAACCAGAGTTTTTTTTCTTAAACGTTGCCCTGGCTAGTCCCCAAAGTCTCATAAGTGTATCATTCAGTGCTACTTGCAGCAATCCTCTTGACAAAAGCGGCTAGTCAAAAAACATTCAAAAGAGAACGAACAGGCAACGCAGCATTCTTAGTGTAAAATATATTTACAATTTTATTTATTAAAATCGTACATCATTGCTAGCCTCCTCCGCAGGCAACTCTAAGCAGTATTTCTATCTGGAAATTGGGTTGGGCATGCTGAGTAATAGTAAATAGGTCAGATTTGGTTGATAGGAGGATGCAGAAGGTGTTTTGACATTTCTAACCCCCGTCTCCCACCCAGTACCCTACACCATCCTATCTTCACCCTCATTTACCCAAATCAGACCGTATTCACAGTCACTAAGCACGCCAACACCAATTTTCAGATAGAATTACTACTTAGAAATGCCTGCGGAGGAGGCTACTTCATTGCTATACATAGATACAGTGTAATGAACGGCTGCATGAAACATTTGCCTTCCAAGAGAGCTTATACAGGGCTTACACGCTCAAACAGACTTTGTACATAACTAATGGTCGAGACTGTGCGAAAATCGATCCTTTCCTAACATGTCGCCAGACGCTAGTTTCCCTTTCGGCAAACGGCCGTTGCCATTTATAACAGTCGTTGCAAATTCCAACAACAGTCGATGCTATTTGTAATGTATATATACAGTAGAAAGAATGTGAGCGGCACTGAATTAAGCAGTTGGCGTAGTGGCAGTGTAAAGGACTAGAATTTCTAGCAACCGCGGGTTCGAAACACCGTTTTTTTTATTTAGCTTTTGTTTTCTTTTTTTTCTAATTAGTTTCTTCTGCTAGAATTAGTTTTGGTTTGGACTTGGGTTAGGTCTTGGGCCAAGGTTAGCACGCCCGCCACCAAGACTTTGTCTTCTTCATGAAAACGACAAAAGACTATTGTTCGAAATTGCAACGACCGTTCCAAATGGCAACGACAGTTTACGAAAAAGAAAACTGCGTCGCAGACTGCTCAGTGTGTTGTTGATCACCTTTTTTGCTGTCCTTTAGTAAATATCTCGGATATCGAACATACCTAAAATTGCAACCCATCTTCAGCAAACTAAAACAAATGAACAAACTGGTATAAAAAAGCTTTTTAAATTTGCCTAAGAACGCATGTCAGTTATGTATGAGTCAAATCCAAGGTACCCATGTCCCCTTCGGGCTGACCCCCGGGCATTTGACATTTTCTATTTTTTTGGTCAAATTCCCCAACATACGGGCCCTTTCTTTGGTCAAATGCCCCCCTCCCTAGGGATTTTTTTGGGGTCAAATGCCCTGCCCCCCGGGCTGAAGTGACAAAACCCAGATCGATTTCAGGAAACCTGAACGAGGTTTTCAACACTGTCATTTCTATTATTTTTTGTATAGCTGCAGTACAACGTTAAGGTTCATCAATTTTTTTCCTGTGTAGCTACTACCTAGGGTCTAGGTACGAGCTCAGTGCGTTCGGAACATTGCAATCGTCTGTTTGAAGACAAGAATAGAGGTCCAAGAGCACGAATCAGTACATTCTACAATTTTGTGACTTAAGAGTGTTTTCAGAAGGTTCGTTACCATCGGGCTTCAGCTATTGGCAATGTGGCAAATCATTCGTAAAATGTACCCAGCTTTGTTCTTAGAAATCTTAGTATTTTTGACCTTCTTGCCAGGTTTGTTTGTAGCCGGACCACGCAGCGAGAAAGAATTCAGGAAGTGATCGCTCGAGTTGCGAGTCGCGATGTAGTCCCTTGCTACTGGTATTTTAATACATTATAAAACTGACTTCGCTGGTTCATTATTTCGACAATCTTTAATATTTGTTTCTGTTTTCTTTTCTTCACTGAACTGATGTGGTTACAAAATAAAATTGAAAACAACCCTTTACACTGCTGTCTCGATTGATGTTGATGAATACTATTGGGATACACAAAGGTGTTGCGACGTTTTTCATGGTGTCAGTTGGGGGGGGATGGGCACTCTTGGATTTGACTCATACATTACGAGACCTAAAAAGGAAGTGTTCTCAAAGTCCCCACAATTTATGGGAGGAGAGATTGCGTTGTGTTGAAGCGAGATGTGGCATTGCAAAATGGCTCACTGCTTTGTTCTCAAGCTCTCGTCAAGGTGGAAGAAAAGCGCCATCCAGCGCACTTGGTTTTCTTGTTAGAGGGGCGAGCACTCTTTCCATCAAACTTCACGATGAATGGCTGCTCAAACGGCTTGGGACAAGTCGAACCCACACTAAATTCCAAACATTGCATAACTGAAAAGCACGAACTCTGAACAGAGTCGAGTTTAGTATTTTCAGCTGGATACCTCGCAAACTGCTTCCGTGCTTCCATTGAGTTTTCTGTCCTCGCTGAGAAGCAGTGTCTTGACAATAGGTAAAATAGTCTGCAGAAATGTAGTCTTGTACCCAACGCTCTTGTAAGTCTCGATAAGCAATACCATATCACTAACATATTGTTTTTGCCTGCCAGCAGTCTTGTACTCTTGATAAAGTTCGCCCATATCATTTACAAACATCTGATTGCAATCAGATGTGTGAAACGCCTCCTCACAAACTGTTTTCTGTACACGAATCAAATTTTGTGCATAGCAGATTTCTAAAATCAAAGGGAAATGTATATTAGAGAACTTTTGCTTCCCAAACACTGTAACTGTCGCTTGTTGCACGTTCAGTTGCTTACTTACACTCGTCCTTTAGTAGTGTAAACAACGTTAGGTTTGTAATAAGTATTAAAAAAAACTTGGCAAAGAAAGAATGTTGAAGCACGGTTGCTTTTCATATTTAAGGCGGTTTCATGCACAAGAGATGCTACAAACAGTCAATAAAACTGAAAGTTAAAAGCCAAAGAAAAGCAGTTAGAAATCGAAGAACTAACAAGAAAATGTAATCAGTGGCACACCCCTTTTAGCTCTTTGTTCGGCTTTCATTATGTATTTAAGAACGTCAGAACAAATGTGCACTGCGCTGCACATTTAAGTGAACATTTAGGACTATGTTTTCTAGTTTACAAACACTCTCGTACTGTAGGTAAATCAGGGCAAATCAGAGCACGTCAATACTTAAAGTGGTGAGATTCCCTTTAAAATTGCCACATCTTACAGTACTACTGATGAACATTGTAACCAAGGAGGTACATGTACCTCCTGAAGACGATGAGACCAGAAGTTTACAAGAGAACCGAATCTCACTGTACACGTGGTCATTGCCCCCATGTAATACATGCAATTACTCGTATAATCAATTACATTTAAGGTTATTCCATCCAAATAGAACCTGCGCTCAGAATTAGTAAAACTTTGTCCTTTGGAAATTCAATAAAATTAATGTAAACCCCAAGAAAAGTAATAAAAGGGGGGTCCTCACACTGCTTATAGAGATACTGTAGGAGGCAGAAGTCTTCCCCTCTTGTGGCTATATTTTCGTTAAAGAAAGAAATGCGGCGTAACTGTACTACTATCTTTCGGAACGCCCATACGAAAAGTGAAGCAATAAACAATCCTGAATAGTGAGAACATTTGCATCAATGGGTGTTTTTGCAAAAACGTATTTATGTTTTCCAAGTTTCTTTCAAGTGAAAATTGTCCTTATACGAATGGCCTCTCTCATTCCTCTTCTTAATAAGTTGGGTCACTGTCCAGAATTTAGACATTGTCTGTTGAGTCTAGAATGAACTTGAACAGCTAGGTTTTCTCTGTGTTCAAGGAAATGAGCTTTCATGGTTCTCTCATTTTCCTCGATGTACCAAAGGAAATCTTGCTGATTCAACCACAAATCGGTCTCGGTTCCAGCCAATTTTAAGGCTTACAGAGAATGTGTTTGACAATAAATTTATTGTATGTATGTCTGCTGCAAATACAGTGTATGTCTCATATGTTTTGCTGTGCTTGGGGAAACCCCTCCACCATAAAAATAAGATGTGCTTTTTTCTTAATGGTAAAGGTTGTAAAAGTACAGGTTTTTTTCCATAGTCAACAGAAAGCAATAATCTAACAAAATATTCAGGCAAATGTAAAAACCATAATTGACCTTGAAAATGAAAGGAACTCTTGATTTTCTAGGAGCTTTCTGGGACAGGACTCACTCTAAAAGTTGAAGAGGCTTCTTTGGACAGGAGTTTCTAGGAGGAATAAGAGCCCTTCAATGATACTTACTTGTTAGCAGTCTGTCCTTGGCCTCTTTGTTGTTTCTATAAGTTGCTCCAATTTCTCCTCTGATTTCATTCAACACACTGGTCAGCTGGCTGTACCAGTCTCTTTGTGGCCCAACCCCTGCAGCAATAGAGGGAACAGAACAAAGTGAAAAACGCAAACTGACTGACAGAAGGTGGCCATGTTTCTTATCCAAAGTTAAGTGTGGCCAAACCATAGTTGCAAACTGGGCAGTTTACTCGTTGTGTGGCTAAATACACATACAGTAAGTACTGTATCAGTATGCAAGGTCAGCTTTTTTTAGTAGATACCTAGTAGTTCGAGTATTTTGGTACAAACGGTTGTTCTCATATATTTTCCTTCCTTTCTTCACTTACCTGTCTGTTTTTCTTGTGCATTCTAGTCTTGTCTTGACGTTGCGGCATCCTTAGTGCCTCTTCATTATGCTGGCATCCTTAGTGCACTCTTAATGCTCTCTTCAGCAAGCTTCGTCAAGAGGACACTAGTTACAGATGCCAGCTTCCTGAAGAGGGCACTTTGGAAGCCAAAATATTTAGACAAGAGTACAACACACAAGAAGAGCAGACAAGTAATATTAAATGAAGAGAAGAAGGAAAATATATTCTGTTAGAAACCCTTGCAGTCTAATGGACAGAGCATTGCAGGAAAAATAGATACATGTAGGTTTGAGGTTGTGGAAGGTTGGTTCAAAATCATCATTAAGGCCGTTTTTGCACAGAGCTCTTCATTTTGTCCTCTTGTATTGCTAATTTAAAAAGTCATGGAAGGCAGCCAGCATCCAAGGAGACCATTCATTCAGCTGCAGGCCAGCTGGTTTTGAGAACCCTGCCAGGTTATACAGACTGTCCAAACCTTGGTATTAAATTTTTTATGTGGTTTTTATTTGTAGGGGGAGTTATGCCAGAGGATATTTTAGGAACTTTAGGTACACATTGATCACTTGTTTTGAACCTACTGAAAGGAATTAACGCTAGTTACCCTTACCTTTGCTGTCAAACCAAATACATTCCAAATCAGGCGTGTGTGCCACCATCGAGTATGAGTTGGGAGAATGAAAACCATTACACTGTTGACTACACTGTAAATCATCCAGTCCATGCTGAGAGACTAAAGACCGTCTTTTGAGGCATTCTTGACATGTCTCCAAAACCAGTCTGACTGTATGTTTGTCAATTCCAAAATCTCGACCAGATACAGTGTATCGATTTTGAAGCTGTAAAATGATGGCATTTGTATTCGTATTAAATACATAATTACATACTAATTGTAAGACTGTATAATTTATATAATTCACCAAAATAGAAGATGTTAAAACAGTAGGGTTTAAAAAATACTGCAAAAGCATACATAAAACAATATTATGTAACAAGCAAGGACAACAAGCGAACAAAATATAGTTTTTAAATGAGAAAAAAATATTTTATATTTTCAAAACTGTTATATTTTTTGTAGATGTGGTATTAAAAGGAAATACCACCTAAGTTCTCTAAAAACTAATGAATAAAACCTGTGCACTTGTGGTGTTACTATCACTTTCATCAAACATGTATGGTATTATTCATTAATAAATTCTTCTCAAGTGGTGTTATATCCTACCATCAATAATCAAAGGTGCTTGTTGATTACAAACAAAATTGTTCTGCTTGTTTATGGAAGTCTAGACTCCTCTGCAGCCAACTCAAGTTGGTATTTCCTGGCAACAAGTACAAGCAGCAAAGCTGTGAGTTTAAGGGTCCAAAGGCACTGAGCGAGTTGCCAAGTGAAGAGAGGTGCGAGTAGTGTTGACTTTTATCACAGCCTCTTTCACCCCCAATATAGCCTTAGTTGGCTATATTGTCATTGTACCATCACTTAGCAAACCCTCCCAAGTTTCCAGATAGAATTACAGCTCAAAGTTGCCTGCAGAGGACTGAGGAGGCTAGCTATATGGAGGTCCATTACTGTTTGAAGATCCGAGTTATCAGTTGGTATATGTGTTCGACTTTTATGCATAATTTGCTAGATATTATGTAGTCCCTTGAGACTTCTTTCTAAAGCCTAGTTTCCATAAAATTGTATCTGTTGTGTCTATCATATGAAAATGTTCCTACGACAGATACAACAATAATATGGAAACCTCACATAAAACCACCCAATACGACAGATACAATGTGTTGATTGAGATAGAATTGATTCTATCTCCAACAACAGATACAACAGGAAATGGGCGTGATACGGCAGCAATTTGTAAATGCAAGCATCCACAAGTGACTCATACAGCAAACACAACAAGAATGTGTCCCAGACTGCATTTATTGTTGCCAACAAGGCGGCGGAGGTTGAAAGTTGCGCTGATTGACTTTTCCCTCATGGAAGATCTTCAGCGCTGTGAATGTCTACACAACAAATAGTTTGTTTGGTTTTGTAATCTTTCAAAAATTATTTTTGAAAGATTACAATTTAACCAAACAAGTTAGAGATAACTTCTGGAAGACTTGGGCAAGAAGTTCAAAATTACCGCTGAACTGAAGCAGAGAAAAGTACAAGAGCATTCGCTCAAGGTCAGTGTTGGCGATTGGTACGAAAGACATAGCAGTTTTGGTTGGGTTCTAGGAGAGATGCCATGCTTATTCCAAAAGATTTGGCAAATCTGAATGGCTAGAACAGCACATAAGCCATAGGAAACGCTTCCCTCAATTTCAGTGGAGTTGATAGCCAAAAAGAACAGAAGCAACATTTACAACAGATACAACCATGTGGAAACTCAAGATACTTAACTGTAGTATGAGTCGCATCGGGTTGTGTTTCCGCTGCTGGGGGTAGTTTCATACGACAGACACGACAGATACAATTATATGGAAACCAGACTAAAATCATAGGGTTACACTTGCAGGAAAATGCTTTGTTTATATCTCGAAATATCAACTGATTGTAGTTGCAATGTCTCAATCTTTCTGGGAACAAAGCATTTCAAAACTCACAGCACGAACCGTAAAACTGAGTGAGTTGTTTGTATCTGCAGTGAGCATTAACAAACGTTTTTCAAAACTTCAAACTCACCAATTCCATTGTTTTTTTCCAGTCCAAATGCCTTTCGGAGTGAACTTGTCTGACAACGGCTTCAAAATCTTCAACGGGTAAAATTATTTTACCAGTTCTCCGGTATACCAGTACCTCAGTTTTTGTTTGTAAATCATACCGAACATCCATTCGCTCAGCCCAGTTTTTGAACTGCTCCCTTCGCGAATGTCCTCCCCTTGGTTTTGGAAATCCCGCCGCTTTGAGCTCAGGGCCGCTCGGGTATATTGGGAAGGTATCTCTCGTGCGAACACAGTTGAGAAACAGTTCGTGCACTGCTCTCGGTAATGGCATTGGATGATGGCGTTCCCGAGGAACTCGCCGAGTTTCTTCCTCTTCCATAACTTGACGAAACAAACTTGTTTCAAAGCGAAAGGAACAGTGCTCTAGCTTTTGATGCACAATTTCTTCTTCTCTCTCTTCGCACAATTATTCAGCAAACCGGTCCCAGGCTCTCTCAAATACACTCAAGCGCAGGCGCAGACGACAGAATCCGAGCCAACAGTATTGTGGTTCAGCTGTAGTTCGCCCCTTAGATCATGCACCAGCACATTATCACACTCACTGACTCTACGCCTTCAGTTTAAAAGAAGGTTTGAAAGTTTCTAGATGAAAATAGTTATACTTTTACATAGTTATAGTAGGACAACAACGCCAAACATTTAGCCAGGGAATCCCCATCGCATACCAGAGATAGCTTACCGCGTTTATTTTAGGCACCACCCAAGTCAGTCTCCTCAATAGACGGTCCCGCGTCTGCCCGTTCGAACAATGAAACTTCCCGGTCACCGAGTATTCTAATTGGATACTATCGAAAAGTAAATGCTGGTTTTTGTTTTACTACATTTTCAGTAAGACTATCAAAAAGCATTCGTTGACAATAAACAACAATTTCTTACTCGAGATCACAGGCGCCAATGGCTGCAGACTTGAAATATAGGCAAATGTACGCTACCGGAAACTAAGTAAAATCGGTTTCAAAATACTATTGAACTTTCAGTTCGATAGAACATTTTTAAGAAATAGACTTGACCTTGTTTGAGGTGTTGGTCGTGCTTTTTAGTGCGATTAAATATTCCTTGCGTAGTTTTCCCCCGCTGGGCGAAATTTCAACTCCCTTTTAAGAAATGAAAGGCCTTATATTATGGAAGGCGGGCAGCTCTCACACCAATGGCGACCATGTCAAATCGGTCGAGCAACTTTAACTCGTTCTAAATCTCAAATCATTAACTTTAAGAGCTCAATGTTCCCCTACAACGAATTGCAGAGAACATATACCTTTCACTTAACATCTATTTAGACATCACGGGATGCTTCTTCTTTATTTTACAAAGCAGCAATTTTGAAGCATTGTCAGAGTCGGCGTAGTTAATCACTGGAGTGTACACACAGGAGGAATCCCTCAGCGGTGGCACATCGAATGAGTTTTACACTGATGTCCACACTAATGTCACAGCGGTGACAATATGACACTAGTGTAACATTAATGCTGGTATCAGTACTGTGACAGCGATGGAAGCAACACTAGTGTGTCATCGATGTGAACTGACAACGCTGCAACAACGATGACAATTACAACGCGGTTACATTACTATGCACACTAGTGTGACAGCGGTGGCAGCTGACAGCGCCGTGACACTAATGTACACATCGCTAGCACAGCGCTGTCAGCTGCCAGCGATGTGACATGGCGCTGTCAGTTTTCACCGCTGTCAAAGCAGTGTTAGTTGCCATCGCTGTCACAACAATGTAAACATCATTGTCACATCGGTGTCATAACCATTGATGTCCCAGCGCTGTCACTGTCAACGCTGCAACATTTCTATCCACACCCCCGCTGTCACAGCGCTGTGCACATTGGTGTCTAACTGCCGTAGGATTCCTCTTGTGTAGTGAAAAAATACTCTTTAATTTACAACCGGCCCTTTTTTTTTGGGGGGGGGGGGGTTATTGCCCTTCCTTCCTTACGGCCTTGGTTAGCGTCACATTAAACACTAGGAAACCTGTGGAACACCGTCAGACGTAAAAGCAACGGCTCAGGGTGTTAAGTGTTGTCCATCTGGCCCTCGGAGAGAAGCAACTGGTCAGTCACGGAGCATATCGAAATGCGTTATTATTTACACTTCTTACACTCACCTACAATAAAATACAGTTTCAGTGTCATTATAACCATTTACATAACATTCTTAAACAGTGTAAAGGCCCGTTTAAGCGGGTGCAACATTGCCTAACATTGTTGGACGCAACGTGTTAGGCAATGTTGGAGAGGTGCCTTAAAATGTAAAATATGTTTAGAATATTAATCTCCTAAAAACCTGGTAGAATTTGTATATCGGTTAAAACTCTAACTACAGCTTCAGTTTTTATTAATTTCTCTGCCTAAATAAAACCAATGCATGCTATACAAGCTAAATGTATGAAAAGCTATACTTATTAAATCGGGAAACTTGCTGATAGATTTCTAAAATTTATACAGGCGGCAAAGTGGTCCAGTGGTTGCTGTGCCTGACTCGTGACCCAATTCAAACCACAGCTTAACACACTGCGTTATATCCTTAAGAAAGAAACTTTCAGCTCGTTTTGTTCCAGCCCAGACAAAGCTGGAAAATGAGTACAACCTATTGGTAGGGGCTAACCTGCGATTAACTAGTGGTTTGAAGTCGCAGACTCTCATCCACAGGAAACTGGAGACAAGCCTGGTCTTATCGGGAAAAGACTGAACTTTCAGCATTTTTTTTAAATTGATATTTGCAATCCTTATAATCGATACTTGTTTTACACCAAATTGAATTATGATATTGCCGGCTACTGGCTTATTCGTCCTCAGTTATCCCTCTTCGTTCCCGTTCCGTTGCCTGGTACTAAGAGCACAAAGTAGCGCCCAGACCGCCGCACTGCATGGGTCGGAACGAAAAGTTAGACTGGGGACGAGGCGAGCAGCTGGCAACGAAGTTAACGCAGTCATGGTTCTCTTGACCTCAAGTAAGATTTAAAAGTGACTAACACACAGAGCCAACTAGATACGACGGGGGTAAATCTTTGCATACCGCGCGTGCCTGTTTGATTACGGGAAAAGGAAGAGTTTGGACTACGATCGCCAACTGTTTTCGATGCGTCACCGTCAACGCGTTTCAATCTTTTTTTCCGATTTGTTCTCCACCAAATCACAATACCCCTTCATGGTTAACATAACGATTCGATTAACAATAATCACAGGATACTGACCACTGCTAACTTCAGCTTCTAAATTATGGTACTTCCGCATAACTTGCCCACACCACCTGGGGTCATTGAGCAACCGACCTTACTTCAGGTCAACAGAACCACGCCATTGTGCGGCACAATTTTTGAATCAGTACGTTAAACTCTCCACTAATGCTTCAAGAAACACGATCTCAATCTTTGATCATTCATGTGGTTGTGTTAGAAGGAAACAACAAATCAGTTTTTAAAATACAAGCATCGGGCTCTCTGAAGCTAATTGCCTTGTAAAAAATGTCTTGAGGAAGTTCATGGTCAGGGCTTTCTCAAGTCTTGCAGCGTATACCAATGAGTCGTGGCCTTCTTCAGGTCCAGTTTCTCCAGGTCGATGAGCACTCCACCTAAGAACTCATTCTCCCCAAGCGAGTCGTGGTCCCATACTGTCACCTGCAGTTGCCGCTGCTTAACCGCTGGCTCACTCATTCTACTGTACTCCAATGTTTCATTGTATGTTGGGTTCAAAGTCCGCCGGGCGATCTGCGTCTTCTGTTTTGTGGCCTTGATAGGGTCCGGAAGCAGGTAGAGCTTCACGTACGGATCAGCCAATGAGGTGGCAGCACGTGGTGACAGACCCTTGGCGTGCATCACCATGACTCTCAGAGTTTCGTTTTCATAGCCAATCGACAGTTTGACCTGCCCGCCCACTTTTCGCTCACGCTGTCGTTTCTCTTCAGGCAGCAACCGAACTGAAAAAGCTTCTGCTTCGTTGTCATCCTGCAAAACCGGATGCAAGAAAGTGTACAGCAAATCGGATTCTGATACGGCCGGCGGCATTTGGAGCAAATGCCGGATGTAAGCGTCTAGTTCACTGCGGCGGCGTTCGGCGACAACGCGGATCTGTGAGCGGCCAAGATAAATCTTAGCAGGGAGCCGGGGAAGGTTCGTTTCAGGGAAAGTTAGACATAGTTTGGTGTGCAACTCGTGGAACTGGCTGTAACGACGAAACACAAACTGTGGAATGGTTATTCCCTCACGAAGGATATTGATGACATACACGTAGTACTTCTCGGGGGTGTATCTACAACACAATAATACTAAATAGTGAGGTACAAACCAAAAAACTAATAACTGATCAAATTTTCAAAACTTACTAGTTACTCTGATGCACTTTACTCTTCTCATATGGTTTCTCATTTATTTATTTATTTATTTCATTATATATTTACTTATTTTTTTTATTCTTGACTTCAATTGTAATCTTCTCCTATTAACCTTAAATGTTATTCTTCACATTTATTGAATTACTATTTATTAACAATAGACTGTACCAAATGACCAATTTGCTGCCTAACTTGATTAACTTTGGCAAGTGGTTCCTCAAAAATTTATTTTTAATCACAAAAATGTATTTTATGATGCAATTCAGAGAGCACAAATAAAACATCTTGTCTTGTCTTGTCTTAACGTCACTACCGTGAACAGTACGGGCTGTCTGCCTGGGGCCCAATAGTTCACAAACAAGTTGTTTTATTACCCTAAGTAATGGTCTATATTTGAGAAACTACGATCTGATTGTTGTAAAGTATTGCTGAAACGTCCCCATGAAACTTAAACCGAAACGTCAACCAACTGATACAAGTCAGTAAGTCCCTATTAAAAAGGTAGAACATATATTTTCTTGCACTGACAAAACAAAACTTATAAAACCGCAAAGGAGACAACAAGCTCTAACAAAAAAGAATCTCTTTTAGGAAATATATGAAGTATCTTGCTGCTGCTGGGGTGATCAGTGGTAAAAGTTGAAAAACTGCCCGATGTTAAAAATTTGTAATGGGGAGATGAACATGCTTCTAATTTATGAAAACCTCTTCAGTCTTATTTCCACAGATGTAAGACTATTGAGTGCCTCTCATCTTTTGACAAAGTTTGAAGTTACCTCTTATGGTAGTCGACAACTCTAGCAGATATGATGAACCCTTCGCTGTCGATGGAGTAAGTCTTGGGTGAAAAGGACAGCAGCGAACCTGTGCTCTCTGCGACGCCTGACAGCTTGAGTTGGCTCACGTCTCGAATCTGTGCGACGTTGTGGATGAAGAAATTCACCTGGGTGAACCAGGACGACAAACTCGTCTTCAACAGCCGTGTGAACATCGTCGTCCCTTCGCCTTCAGTGGCTCCTGGCAACAGCGAGTCCCGGATGTACCTGGTGATGACACGACAATGTTGTTAGAATGGTAAGGCAGGCTAAAAAGAACTTGGTTACTTGCC
>JAOBRG010144769.1:3230-18732 GCA_027574985.1 Umimayanthus nakama | reverse complement strand
CGGATTCCGATACAGGCCCGGATTCCGGATTCCAATGCTAGGTATTCCGGATTCCAAAGAAAGAATTTCGCGTATTCGGGATTCCAGATTACCTTACATGAGGCGAAGAACTTGTTCGGCTGAAAACGTTAACTTGTGAAAAAACGTCAAAGATCATTTGTCATTGTATCAAGTGTTTTTTTCTGCTGTTGATCACTTAGAACTGTTTTCGTGTTATTAATTTATCTGCCGAGACCCACTGGCTACGAAAGGATTGGTTCATCCAGCAGAACAGTTCAATACATAAGTGTTTTGAGAATCCATCGTTAACAATCTTCCGAACACCGACTGTTGTTTTTGCACAATACATGCGACTTTTCCCATACAAATAACACGGCAGTTGGGAAACCAACTGTCTCCAACTCAACAAGGTTGCACCTACCACTGCATGAATAACTGTGCATTGTTCGCTCTTGTAACATTAGCATCTGTAGCATTGTTTTCTGGGAATACTTAGGGGTACGGTTCCAATGTTGTTTTTACTTTTAGAAGAGTGAATACGATAATGCGGAAAGGCTGCGGTCATCTTTTGGCTAGCATGACTCCCAAACATTGAAAATGTGTCCTCGTGCTGAAACAACCCGCTTCTGAATACCTCACTCTTTATCGACTTATATTGCGAGTTTTTTTTGACATATTCCAAATCCAGTGGCACACATATTGCATGCTGTTTCGACTAAACCATGTGATAGAACTCAAAATGACTGCTGTCCGTCGGTCAATAACGTAATGTCCGTCCAAAATGAAGAAATGACTAGTCAAACCTCGGATGTGGTGGTCGTATGTTGACCCAGGCCCGCACGCACCCCCCCCCCCAAAAAAAAAATAATAATAATAAAGGTCCGCCTAATGGGATCGTAAAAAATTTAAGAAAATACAGATAACATAAATTAATCGGTGATAGAAAGATTGACAATGTCAGTGCTTTTCTAGAAGTATGAAGACCTCAATTTTTAAATTTTTTCCAGAGGATCATATCCCCCGGACCCCCATAAAACTCAAGTAGTGTGTCCAACCGTCCCGAGTTAGATGAGAGCACATCATAGAACTTGTCCGCTTTATGTAGGATATCCAGATGAGTTCCGAGTTGCAGTCGTGATGAGGATCAATGTGGACTTTTGGTCCTTCGTAAGAAACTAGTATCATATTTTGCAAGCATTAAGAGGGGTGTGACAAAAAATCCTGGCTACGCGCCTAAGTTTCAAGAAGACACCATTTTACAGAAAAAAGTATGTTTGAAACACGTAATTAAAAGGAAAGGGCGAGCAACAGGGAGAAGAAATCCGGGCCCCATCCAGTGAACAATTTTTAGCTTCGTATCGACACCAAAGGGAAAATATAGAACGGATCCCAAGCCCGCACATGCTTGTACTAACTGTTGTGCTCAGCTGTCTGCTCAATTATATGCGGAGGAATTATCGCACTGTTTTGCATTGTTACACTGGTGTCTAAAAGACAAAAAGGCTGCAACAAAGAACTATTGAGTGTCACAGCAAAAGGGCAGAGAGAAGAAGGGGGGAAGCGGGGGGACAGAGATGCTCATTGTTTCAACAGTTTTCTTACGGGATTGTGCGAAGCACCGTGGTTTTCCATTTCCCGGAAACACATGCACGTTTGTAAGGGCTATTTTAGTATTCAATAAAACACAAAAGTGCTTTTTTTTTTAGCGGTGTCTAAGCGAAATGTGTTCATTTTATCAATTTCATTTTTGATTATATTTTCTTTCCGGAAACAGCTACAAATATATAAAAACAAAGACAATAAAAATCTTACTAGTTTTCGATAATGAACAAAATATTCCCGTGACACGGTACTTTTCAGCGGTCTACACATGAGAAATAAAAATTTCAATAGATCTAGATTTCTGTTGTTGTATTTAGGGTGACCGGGTAGACCGTTGTAGACCGTTAAATTTTTATTTCCATGTGAAAATCTGTTTAATTCTTGATGCAGACAAATGTAAGGAGAGCACCTCAAAAAACGTTCCCGTCAGAATATTTAGGTTATCGCAATCCGTAAAAATTTCTTCTCGCAAAACATAAAAATATGACCAATCGGAAAAAAAATCCCGCAAACTTTCAGTTTCTTGTACGGTTTAAATTTCAGAGCTACTCGAGTGACTTACAGGGACTTAGGCCTGCTGCGGTGGTTATCACCTAGTTTGTAACTGTGTACATGTACATTTTCAACCAGTTCGCAGTTGCACGGAGTTTATAGCACTTTTTGTCATAACTCACTCAAGTTTTAGCTTGAGAAAGCATTTTTCTCAGGGGTTTTAATACATAATCAGCTTTTTTTCGTTGCCCTTCGCATATTTTCCACACCAGTCTTCGTTTTCCTTCGCATAAATTCTTGAGTTTTCATCAAATCGAACAACATAGCACAGCTGGAGCTTAACGAAATTAGGCGTAAAACAGCAGGAGATGAGCAAATTGTCTTTCGTGTTTTTTGATTGGAGATGTAGAGTTGAAATGAGACAGAATTGCGAGTAAGGATCTCGGCCGGTAACTGAAACCAGGAAAAGCACTGAAAAGTGTCTAAACAAAGGTTCCGGGTTCATACTTTATATGGAATTGTATTTTTAGTAAATCTTTTTGTGATCCGTGTTTTTAAGTCTCGTGTCACCTTGTAGAATCCTGCCGGTGGGATCGCCTTAGTCACGACATTAGTCCGATTCGCGTGTTGTATCCAGCCTATAATTTCTTAACATTTTGAAGTACTTGCTGTTACCAAAACCCTATTAAATTAGCTTCCTTTTCATTATTAATAGCGAGAAGAAACGTTGGCAAACAGTTTGAAAGGCTCCACACAATTGCCAAATGGATATTTGCATTTTCATTATATAGCGGCTTTAAGCTCAACCGTATGAATAAATTTAAAGTAAATGAACCATAGGCTATAATGTCGAATCTCGTTTGTTCATTTTATTAAGTATTCTAAGTTTAGGTTGGCCAAAAGCTCACGAGAAACTCCTGTTAAATAAAAGAATAAAAGGGTTTTGCTGAGAAGCCAGAACGCCAATTTTTTTAAAAATTCGACGAAAAATTGGATGGTTCACGAAAGCGAGGCTATGGCAGAGGACAGACTGCGCAAGTGCAGAGGCGGAAAATTTCGTTTTTGCGGTTTGTTGTTTATGTCGCTCAGAGGCAGCAAAGGCTGGGAAAGGAAGGGAAAGAGAATCCGTTTCAATCCTTGTCGATTGAACATCGACAGCCAGCCAAGCGCTGTAGCAGTTTTTCTTAGGGTTTTTTGAAATGGCTGCACAAGATGGGAAGCTCCCTACGGGCGAAAGAATTCTCAAAAGTTAGTTTATATTGAACAGCTTGGAACTCTGCATAAGGGATGTTGTTATAATGCTGGAAGTAGTTTGGTTGTGTTTGTAACGATCAATTTGTTTCTCTCTTTATTAAAGACGTACCGATGCCTCCGCAACATCGACTAACAGAAGCAGACGTTTATGATTCGAATGGCAAACCTAGAGTAGATGTTCTGAAGGCTCATTTCATTCTGGAAGGAAGAGTGGAAGAAAGTGTTGCATTGCGAATAATCAACGATGGTGCTGCTTTGTTGAAAAAGGAGAAAACTATGTTAGATGTGGATGCTCCAATAACAGGTACGGCCATCGTTGTCGTGATAAACCCTGCAGGCTCCGGGCTCCAAATTTTCGGAGCCCGGGAGCAGGTAATAACTGGTGCATCCAGATCAATAAAACACTAGTTTGCTCTTCTGAATGCTTCTTTTTCCTTTCGATTATAGTTTGCGGTGATATTCACGGACAATTCTATGATCTTATAAAGCTGTTTGAAGTTGGTGGCTCACCGGCAACAACCAGATATCTTTTCCTTGGCGATTATGTCGATCGTGGTTATTTTTCAATCGAGGTAAGCAGCACGGAATTAAAGGATATGTGCGAGAGGTTATGTGAATGTCAGATTTTTGGGATGGCTGAGTTTTTGGGGAAACAGAAACATGCTGAGCATGTGCATTTTTTTCACTTTTTATTTTTATAGGTGGCTCTTATAGCTTAGTTTCCCTACAATCTAGGTCTGCTTAAAAATAACCTTTTTCTAACTGTGATGTGATGTAAAATGTCTTCGCTTTTCAGTGTGTGCTTTATCTGTGGGCCTTGAAGACGCTCTACCCAAATACATTGTTTCTTCTACGGGGAAATCACGAATGCCGGCATTTGACTGAGTACTTCACATTCAAAACAGAATGTAAGTTGCTTTTCTCCTCCCAGAGTAGTATAGTCTTGTGTTGTGTACAGCGATCGAACAATTATAATTCAGTTTATGTGTTTGACTCTCTTGGCGTTGCGAAGGGTGCGCCTAAATTTGTGTGTGTATATATCATTTCTAGAGCGATCGGCTTGATTAAAAGGACAACAAAGCGATCGCTGTAAATTTTCTTAGTTTGATAAGCCGTTACGATGCAGGTGTTGTTTAAAACATTTGCACTCCTGCAGCAAAATTTCTGTTTTGTTACAATCTGCCAAGCAACTTTGGTAAATTTTGTGTATGCATGAATATAAACACAAGTACAAGAAGCTTTCTCGGAATAAATTATTCACAGCCCGTTGTTCTATTTACATGAGTCGCAGGATGCAGAATTCCCTGATCACGAGCATAACCATGGGAAATGATATATGTTGATTAACGTTCGGAATTGCCTATTTCTTTCGACTTTCGTGTCCTTGCTCTGTTACAATTCTGTCATTTTATGGAAAGTGTATAGCCAGAAATCTTGAGAAACAATGGAACTGGTGAGAATTTTTTATGTGTCATTAAAACCAACTCGAAAAATAAAGTTATACACAGAGATAAAGGCTGTTAACGATAGCGCGGGCTTTCTGCTCATTTCACACTAGTTCCGTGACCAAGAACAAGGGATATGGTGCCTCTGAACAGGTCATGGATAAATGTAACCCTTTTTAACCGCCAAAATTATTGATGTTTAAAGGTGGCAAAACTAGTAATTTTTACTAGGTGCTATATGTACATATGCAGCTAAATTAACTAATGGATTCCTTTTTTCTAGAATTTTTTGGTCCCAATATTTTCTGCAAAACTATAGTATAATAAATCTTCAGAAACTTTCTTTACATCTTTCAAACAGGCATAAAAATAGCAAGAATTTCGGTGTTGATAATAAAGAATGTGTCCAAACTGAATCATTGACTGACAAATTAATGGATTATTTTTAAAAGTACTTTGAAACCGTTTCTAGTTTTGCATATGTTTTATTCCCAAGGCAAATTGATAGCCACTGTCCAGTTGATTAATTTTTCTGGTACAACTAGTATCACTATCGCCTTGGACAGCAAAAAAAAAGGATTATAAGGCCCTGTAACTTCGGCAAAGAATAGATTTTATTATTTTCTTTTAAATTGATGGTATTCCAGCTGCTACATAAGATTTGTCAGTTATATCTTCCTAGAAACAAAAAGAAATTATCATTAAATTACACTTTCGTCTTTCGATCATTGCTCGGTGTTAAGTCCAGTCCATTCTTACTTTTTATTATTGGAAATATATATATCAAGCTTTAAAGGTGGATTGTAATATTTTACATTGCTTTTATATGCAGCTACGTTTACAAAGTGCA
This sequence comes from Umimayanthus nakama, assembly GCA_027574985.1. Lineage (NCBI taxonomy): Eukaryota > Metazoa > Cnidaria > Anthozoa > Zoantharia > Parazoanthidae > Umimayanthus > Umimayanthus nakama. The sequence goes on along the minus strand of JAOBRG010144769.1, from coordinate 13,089 downwards.
ACCGATTCATGGTTTTGCTTTGTAAATGTTAATTTTTGAAACTGATATGAACTTATTCTAAATGGGCAAGATATGAGATCGCAGCAAAACAAGTACAGTTGAACCCCAGTAACTTGAACTGCCTAGAGAAATTAAAAATACTTCGAGTTATCAGAATTTCAAGTTATAGGGGTTTTAAACAAAAATACCAGAAACACTTTGTTGAAGTAGTTTTATGCTTTACAAATACATACTTTGTTGTAGAATTTCTAGCACTGTAAGAGCATAAAAACATTAAAAAGAAACAAAGTGCAAACATGAAAACCACAAGTGCTATAAAGTCACTACTCTTCAAAATGTTTAGTGCTAAATTTCACTTTAACATTTGTTGAAAAAGCTATTTACAAATGGACTTCGAGTTGCCGGAGGGTAAAACTACAAAGCAAAGTACCTGAAGGGAATAAACATCGTATTGAATTAGCAGGGTTTCGAGTTATAGTGGGTAAAATAACAGTAAATTTATGAGGCAAATCAAAGGGAAACTAAATTTGCTTGGAGTTAGCGAGGAAATTTGAGTTACTGAGGGTTCAAGTTATTGGTGTTCAACTATACTTGGTTTAATTCGTAATGGAGCGATGCTAGAACTTAGGTGACAGTGATCTGACTTATAATAAATTATTACAACTTTGCACTAATATTTCTAGGCTCTTCATAACTTAAAGTTGAGAATATACTGTATTTTTTTGCAATCGGTTTTGACCCAAATTATGGGCAACCAAATGTTAATTATTGAGCAGAAATGGTAGAGCTCAAAATCAAAAGTTTTGCTGTTAATAAGGGTTGATATAATGGTAATTTCACGCTCAAAATGTTGAACTGCTATCCATAGTGTAATACATTTTATTTACTTTTGATAGTGACTGGGTATCTACAAAAGATTGTTTGAAGTTGGCACAGATGGTGAAAAGTTAAAACAGAAAAGGGGATAAATATGGGTTCTATCAAACAGCTGGGATCATTATTATGTATATGTGCCATTAATTTTGTCTTACAACTCTATGATCTTCTGAAATACCTTGTAACATATGAGAATATATTATTTTTCAATCCTAATTTTGTCACATTTTATTTCTTAAGCTAAAACCCTCCTTGTATTTAAAGTTAACTTAGAGTTGAGCACAATTATACAATAAAGCTAGTGACTGGATGCCTTTAAAACAAGCTTTGAGATAAAAGCTGGCTCGATGAGCTTTAAAACTGATCATCAGTTCAGCAGCAGTCTTTTAATAACTTGTAAATAAAAAGCCTTCAAGCAGCCTGGTTTCAATTTCAAAACAAAGTACTAAATTACAGGTGATTGTTCACCAGTCAAATTCCAGCCAATTAGGAGCAGGTAAAACATGGTTGTATCGTCATTTTTTGATGAAAAGTTGTTTGATCAGGGCCTTAATCTGGTCCAGTATTAAATTAGTTGTATAGTATACTGTTATTTGAAGTTCTGTAAAGCAGTTTAAAAAATGAGAAATGGATACCATGGCCGCATTAGTTCTGTTCTGTAATGCTTTGTTTTTAACTTGGTTTAGTAGCGGAAATGTTGGCTAATTGACTTTCTTGAGTATGTAAATATATGTTTTCAAGGCTGTATAGTAAATAGTTTTCACACCAAAAATAATACTGAACTTGGTATCCCTGTTAACAAAACTATAAACCTCTTTTTTCCTTGTAGTAAAAATACAAAACAATTAAAATATGGTTTTGAGAAAGTTTAAATATTGATCTGCGAGCATCAACTAACTGTGTTTAGACTTTTTTTTATGAAACAAATTCATCTGTCACTTATAAATTTTTTTTGTAGTATAATACTGTATTTAAACAGGTATGATGCACACTTTTTGTGGTTACTGCATTCACCACCCTATGTATGGGTTGGTGCATTGTTAACTTTTCCGCAGGAATCCCAGGTGATCCTCAAAATTCTTATTAGTGACTGAGAAACCAATCGTAAACAGAATTTGTTTAGTGATATAAACCCTGTTTTGACGAAAAAACATGCAGAGGAAAAACAAGACCCAGATACTTACGACTTTGCCTTGGGATTTCACACATAAACCAGTAACTATATGTAAACTGCTTCAGTGAATTCATAAAATTTGCCTCAAATTCCATGAATATGTCAAAATCTTTAACGAGATTTTACCTTGGTGTTTCAAAAACCCTGCTTACTAGCTCAGTACTTGTCTATTGTTCCTTTTGATGTTTCTATGGCGATAAACCATGTTGAATTTCCCCCCCGATTATGTGTAACACTCGATAGAGCAGTTTTATGTGGTTAAAGACCTGTCTACCTCAGTAAATATGGTAGATTTAACCTCACCTATTATTGTGTAAATAGTTTTGCCAAAGCACAGATATACATATCTAGCATTTTCTATTTTTCTCTACTTTTGTTTGAATTCTCCCTAGTACTTCTCAAGTGTAACCTTGGAGACATTCAAATAATTTATCCATTGCCAAGTTAGAAAAATGGTTTTTACATACCGATGTGCTTGGCATAATGTTGAAGCAGCCCATATTTCTGAGATTATGTTTTGTTGTAAATATCTTAATAAATTGAACAACTGCCTTCAGTTCCATTTTCAAGGCAAAAGCTACAACTGGATAAACTTGAGTTTTTATTTGGTTTGAAGAATTGAGTGCCGCCCTTTTTTCTACAAGTATATTAACCTTGACTTAAGAGTTCAAACCTTTTAAATTGGGAGATTTGATTCCTATTGAATGATCGGCTTGTTACATTGAACAGTTTAGACTTGAAAGAAATCCTTGCAAAGTTTTGTTTCTCTGTGGCAGTAGTTTGGTCAGCAGACCATGTAAGTTGAGTACAGTACAAAAAGGTTTACCGGTATTGAAGATTTACCTTTTAGAGCAACCTAGAATAATTATGAGACATACTTCTGCCAACAAGCGAAAGAAAAAGCAAAGCATTTGAAGGATACAAACATCTGCTTTGTTAAATAACTTCTGAAGGTGTATGAGTTGTGTAATTTCAGCAAATAAATTTAATTATAATTTGAGTATTTGTTTTGTCTGGTTTTAGGCAGGTTTTTTTTTCTTTGCAAGTAGTAAGCAATTGAAGATAACTAGTGACCCTTGAGTGCAATTGCAATGTTGCTGATAAAAATATTTAAGTTATACAGTTACTTGAGATAAAATACCCTTATGTTTTACTTTAAAGTCAACTTTCAAAATAAACTTTTCAAGCAGAAATTATCACTGATGACGATTTATGATAAGAATAACATTTGTCCACCCGATGGCAGCTAGTAATTATGCAGATGTCTGATAGTGTTTCATTTTGTTTTCAATATCATGATTTGTCTGTTGTGAATAGTCATGTAAATTTTGAAACCACTGTCGATTCTTCTCTCTTTTATGACAAGTCTGTCAAGGTTTCAAAAGGGATCAATTCATATTGAGTTTGATTAGAGTAGGTTTTAGCCATCTTTTACATGTACATGTAGAATGTGACAGCACTGCAGGTTTTTTAGTAATAAAATTTAAGTATTTAATACAAAGAGAAGCTAAAGGTAAATATTAATACAGATATGATAAACAACCTTTTGCAGCTTTTATTTTATGCCTTGCAATTTACTTTTGGTACTAAAATAGTAAACCATAAATTAATTCAGTATTTATTTTAACTGTTGGTAGTATTTCAAAATATCATAGGCAAACAAAACTGTGCACAACACTAGTCTGTCTAGCCTTGGTGATTTAGTTTTAACTATTGCATATAATATTTGAGTTGTGTGTTAAAACATTGTTTATCTCTGAACACTTTCATTCCTAATTTCCAAGCTTTCTTTGTATCAGTTGGAATTGTAATATCTTGCATTTGCAAGGTGTCATTCTCTATCACTTCCGCAAAACGAGAGTTTATGCCGACTATTGTTTCATTATTCACCTCCCGGAAGGTGGACAACACCCATAAGTCAGAGATAGTGAACCAATCAGATTGCTTGAAATACCAACGTCTTTGAGTTTGTGTATGCTAAGTACAAATATGCTTAGTTTTTTGAATATCTGAGATATGGGATTTCCGTTTATAAAGTGACTCAGTGATAAATCTAGGATCTGAAATGTGAGGGTCCATCAGACCCCCTGCTGTTGAAATTGGGGGTCCAATTGTTGGATCTGGGGTCTGATTATATTCATGATTTTCCTTTTTTCCCGTTTTTCAAAGCAGGTTTTGTTTCTATTTTTACTTTTAAAAATATTGCAAGATTTAAAGTATTTTCTTCCTAATGGACCAATGGATCTTAAAATATTCTTAAAATTTGGCCAATTTCAGCCTCAGCAGTCTTATAAAGTATATTCTTGTAAAAAAGAGAATGTATTTGTGAGAGATAATAAAAATAATAAATTTTGAAAGTCCCTAGTAAATGAATAACTAATGAAGAAGAGAATCTGGCAGAAACAACTCATAAATTGAGCGTTCATTTTCTTTTTGGTGTAAGAGTGCCATGAAACTAGTTTCTGTAGGTTGTGTTTTGTATTTTTGAGCATATAATAAGAGAAAGAATTTAATCTTTTAACAAAATGGAACCACTAACGAAGGAGCTAACTTCAGTTCATTGATCAATAAAAATAGTACCTTGCAAACTGGAGGTGCTGAACCTACTTTATTATGTATTTTTGTTGCAAAAGAACAGAAAGAAACATTTGGGTGGCCTTGGTAAGAAATTGACTAATTTGTTGGTTCTTAATTGTTAATAGTGTAAAAATTACAGTAAATTATAGTTATAGCTTTGTTTATGAAACAAGCATGCATGATAACCGAGAGAATACATTTCTTTAAAGACTTTTTAGACAATGAATATGAAACAAGTTATAGAAGTTTTTTTTATAGCTTTTCACTGTTAAAACTTTGAATTCAGTGTTCAAAAAATAGTATTTAAAACAGTATTAAAAAGTTGCAACTGTTCTGTAATGTGTTTGATTTTCATGAGAACAATTTACTATCTGTCTTCCATGACTTCTTTTCCCCAGTGTCTACTGTACACAAATACAAATGTAAACACTTGTAAAATATACTTAGCTTAAAAACACATTGTAATAATTTTATTGCTTATATTTAGTTTTATCTTCAGTCTTATGTAAATTAATCCTGAAAAACCCAGTAGGATTGATTGAGTAGACAGTATTGTATTGTATTGTACAATACTAGGTTTGCTGCTACTCATACTATATTTCAAAAGTGAGAACCAATTTTGGCAAATTCAATATTCGCTCTGTAGGTGCTAAGGTCTGGAACTCAAAATCGATGAAAGTTTCAAATGTAAAAGACGCAATAAATTTAAGAAATTAGTAACAAACAATCTCTTGAATACTTATACCTGAATATCTGATGCTCTTTGCTCTTTGTTGTTTACATATACAAAGGATTTATATATGCCCAATTTGTACTTGTGTTGTATTTGTATTAATTTTGTCTCTGTATTATTTCTGACTGTATCAACTGTTTGCCTGCCCTCGTATCTTTCATTTATATATGGAATAACAAAATCTTAACAGCCTTGTCTGACCATAGCTGCTTAACTCATCTGCTACTTTTAAGTAGTTATGATCCTCACAAGATTCCTATCGATATTAACTTTACTGTAAAGTCACTTTACATATTATATTTTCAAGAAGACACGAATAAAGTAGTAGTTGTTGTTGTTGTTGTTGTCATGCTACCTCATTATTTCTGCCATAAACTGAATTACTCTTTCAACTGCTAGAGTATAGTTCAAACACACTTGGCCAGGAGTGAGTTTATCAAAATGTCTGGTAACTTTCCCGAAGGGCATTTCAATGACAGATTCTTTTCCTTTCAATTCTCTATGCCTCTTGTAATACTGTTCCATTTAAGTATAAAAGTAGTGTAGTGTAAAGCACAAGAAAGTTGCTGTAAAGTTATTTGACATATAGCCTCATACTTTCCTTATTTTCATCCAGTGGTTTGAAACCAACCTGAATGGAAAAATTTGTTTGTGTTTGTAGGCAAGATCAAATACACAGAGTCTGTGTATGATGCCTGTATGGATGCATTTGACTGCCTTCCCCTAGCGGCCCTGATGAACCAGCAGTTTCTGTGTGTCCACGGAGGCTTGTCGCCAGAAATTCACACTTTAGATGACATTAAAAAGGTAATGTAGATCTGATGGAGATACTGAATCAGTAATTTACATGTAGGTCTTAATTAAAAAAAATTCCTAACTTTCCCTTTAAGTTAAAGATAGGGTTTTCGAACATTGGCCCTAGCCAATAACTTAAAACCCAAAAATGCGCTAGGACCATTACATGAAATAGTTTGACTCTTGATAACAAGAGTCTGCACAGTATATTACATAATTTCAGTAAAAAATAGCATAGAAAAAGTAGGAACTGTGATACACTTTCTTTTATACAGCTTTGAAGTTTTTTTTATAAAAGGGAGAAAAAAGAACTACTGACATCACATCTACAATATACACAATAACAGTATTTTACATGAAAAAGAATAACAAAGGCTATCATGTATAGTTAGTAAAGTAGTATTATTTAACAACTGCCGATTTTAAATTGTGTTATTTTAAATTGTTTTAGACTTCCTACTTGCCTTGTAGGGTTAGTTAGAGCACCGATTCCTTTTTATAGCTAGCCAGAACACTGCATTATTGTTGATGAATTTTCAGAGACTCTTCACTTCAATTTTAAAGAATTATTTTTAATTGACCGGCTGCAGTATTTGACTTTTTACCAAACAGCTTGACCGCTTCAAGGAACCTCCAGCATTTGGTCCAATGTGCGACCTTCTTTGGTCAGACCCCTTAGAAGATTATGGTAATGAAAAAACTGCAGAACATTTCAGCCACAATAGTGTTAGAGGGTGTTCCTATTTTTATAGGTGAGTATTCACATTACCTAGTACATGTACACCAATGATAGGGCCGGGTAAATTCTTTAGTTAAAGGAAAGGAAGGTGGCTGCTATTATTTTGTTAGTGGTAATCATTATTATGCTTCAATGGTTTCAACGGTTTTATTTACCACATATAACATTACATAAGAAAATGAATATAAAAAAGAAAAAAGGTGTAGGGAAACGGATAAATACAACCCTAGAGGGTTAGACTAGCAATCCTACTCCCTTCTTATTTTACAATAACTCAAACTGTGATAGTGTAAAGCGATCAAGGTAAAGCAGAATAAGTAAAGGATGCTTGTTTTAAAAGCTCTACCGGCATGGTTCACACTACTGGAATTCCTGGAAAATCCCAGATTTTTGTGGTGTCTTCTGAAGTTTTTAAGAGGAGTATTGCAGGATTTTTGTCTTGTTTCTCTCGGAAAGGTTGGGAAACTTGGCAAGTTTTGTGGCAATTCAGTAAAAATCCCGAGGTCAAGGTTTACTCTAATGTGGCTGCCTAATAAATCATTTGCAGCAAGTTTGACTGAGAACATTCAATTTTTATTGTTTTCACCGTAAAAGAAAATTAGGAGCTTGTTCTGGGAAAAAATGAGCTAACTATCCTAGAAAAGTACTGGGTGTCAAGTCTTAGAATTTTGTGATTGCCAATTACTGTATAGACTGTGAGCAGTCCCTTTTTTCTCTTGAGTTTGTCAAGCCGCGAAAAGACAAGTGTTTTCCTTGCCTAGGTTTCTGCGCTCCAGCATTCGCGATGTCTTTTGCAGCTCGTCCAACTCAAGAGAAAAAATAGAGACTGCTCACAGTCTAATTACTGTAGTGTTACCTGTAGCTTTAGGGTGCGTGGGGCAGGGTGCCAAATGTCAAATTGAAGGCCATAAAGGGGAACTGGTATGCCAAAAAATATCTAGATAGCCAAAGGAAAGATAATTTAATTGCAAGCGAAATCATTCTTGGATTGCCAAAACAACTTCTGATGGCACTCCAATTCTTTTTGCTATTTTTTGCCCTGAGCTTTGGCTATATATTGTGAATTCATAGTTATTATTTAGCTCAAATAAAAAAACCCCAAGAGAGCCATATGTTAAGTTTTACGATTCTTATTACTTTCTTCCATATATTTCTTACTAATTGGTTGGGAGAATTTTGCATTTGAATTTACTAAAGATTTTTTGTAATTTTCGATCAGTTCTCATCATGATCTCAAATCTAATCAACTTATTTTGTTTAGATATTGTTAGTAGAAGTTAGACCCTCGTAAATTTTGTGGGAGTGATTCATTATGTTGGACATCTTTTTCTTTTTTAGTTATCCAGCATGCTGTGATTTTTTACAAAATAACAACCTATTATCAATTATCCGGGCACATGAAGCACAAGACGCAGGGTAAGAAATATCTTGTTACACATACCCTGCAAATTTGATAGTCAATCTATGCTTGTTGGGGTCACCGCTGTAGCAGGTCCACAGGGGGAAGGGAGGAAGGCTTTCCCCCCACTTTTTTGAAAATTATTAATATAAAGAGTTACAGAGCAAAAATGTTTTCAGCTTCCCAGCTTTCATTCACTAGACGTGCTACCCCCTCCAGTCGGCAGCTGTCACCCGAAAAAAGCAATAAATTAAAATTGAAATACTGTACTTAGAATTGATGTTGCACAGAACAATTTGTAACGCAACAATGTTGTGAAACAGGGTGCGGATCTCAATTTTAGCATGTCACATTGTTGGCAACTGGGTTTTGAAGCACTATGTTTCTGGTTTTTTAAGATGGTTGTAAAACTCGTAGCATGTTGTCACAGTGACGGTTGCATGGAAATTGTGCCATGAGCGGTGTTACATGTCATGGTGTCTGTTTTTTGCACAGCTATGTTCAAGAAATAATTGTGCCCAACTTTTTGCACAGCTATGTTCAAGAAATAATTGTGCCCAATGTAACCTCCTTTTGCAGCCTCTGAAAATTGACGATACTTTTGGGGGGAGTTGTTACCTAGCTGGACTTTCAGAATTCTATAGTGTTGTTATGTTTGCAAATGCTGATATATGTTTATATTACAAAGTGTTTGAACTCACACTGTTTCAGCAAAATTCAGTGTTTAAAATATGAAAATCAGCTGATTTTAGTTGCGTTTTTACATTCTCATCAGGTATCGTATGTACAGAAAAAGCCAAGCAACTGGGTTCCCCTCTCTCATCACCATTTTTTCAGCACCAAATTATTTGGATGTATACAATAACAAAGGTAAGCAATGAGAACAATAATGTCGTTTTATTTTATTTTAACAACAATCTTCGTTTTCAAATAAAACTGTCAGTTTCAAATTGAACCCTACTCACCCTAAGTGCAATTTACATGTTTTTATTGTGGAACACACACAAAAAAGTATGTTTTAGCGTGACACGCGAAAAACCACACTCTCAAAATATTGGAAAGTTGCATATTACGTTAATTCTTTGATTAGAGAGTGGAAAGTTTTTGCTTAAATATTGCATAAATATTCTTTTTTTTTGTGTTGTGCAAAAATGGAAACCAATTTTTGCGAGGCATGATAAAATAGTAAAATAAGGACTTGACTTTGCACCAGCCACCATCCGAGGAAATACAAACTTGAATAAGAAAGAGAATTCTCACTAAATGCTCCACATGCCGGTAGCTGTAGAGAATAGACACCATCTTGTTGAAGTCCTTTTGTTTTGTATTTGAACCAAACCCAAATAAATTTTATGAAGCTGTTGGCCCAGTTTCTGAAAAGTGGGTTAAACTTAACAGTAATTAGAAGAAACCTTCGCCTAAGATTTCTTTATCTGGAAACATGCTCGGTCTTTCTAAACTGTTGTTGAAGAACATGTACAATCCAAGGAAACCAAAGATTACAGGCCAAGTCAATTCTTAAAGTGCAGGTTAAAAATTTAAACCATGTTTAAAGGTAATGTAACC
>JAOBRG010144658.1:0-18737 GCA_027574985.1 Umimayanthus nakama | reverse complement strand
CTATTTTTTTCACGGTTCTTCGTTTAAGTCTCTTATTTTGAGTCTCAGGCAGAAACTATTTGCACAAACATTTTCCGTTTCCGTCAGGATTTATAAAATATGCTTGAGATCTTGTTGTAGTTACGAATTCGTACAGTTAGATAAATTGGCGTCACCGTGCCGTTCTTCGCCGAATCGCTAAGAGCTCTCAGTCACTTCAAATCAGACAGCACACCGCGGTTTCCAACTCCTTTCTCTCTCACAACTTAGCTGACCCCACATCGTTAGCACTTAAAATTGGTTCTGACAACACTTTGAATACAATATAATCAAACAAACTGTGTATAAACTGATCTTAAGATTTGTTTTGTCCCCAGAACTGGACCCATGCATCAACGTAAGTTGTGACTATTTCGCAGTCTGCAAGGCCTTCACACCGACAGACGCTCGCTGCATTTGTGTTGAAGATTGTCCGCTGTACGACGCTCCCGTCTGCTCGTCCAACGCCACAACCTTTAAAAACAAATGTGTCTTTGAACTGGAGATGTGTAGACTGAAGAGCAATCATACTCTGTACCACCCGGGAAGTTGTACAGGTGAATACCTCAGGGGAGGGGTGGGGTGATTATTATAAGAATAACCAGTGAGTCTTTGAACTGGAAATGTGTGGATTGAAGAGCAACCATACTTTGTACCTTCCGAGAATTTGTACAGTCGAATACCTCAGGGGAGGAGTTGGGTGATTGTTATAAAGATAACTAAAGGTTTTGTGAACTGGAGAAAACCATACTCTGTACGCAGTGAGTATTTCAGGGGAGAGGGTTGAGAACACTTGCTAGATTAACGGGAGATGCTGGGTACACTGAAGGGCAATAAACGGTATTCCGTACTGACTAAAAAATTCCAGTCGTCTGTAAGATGATCGAATAAAAAAGTTAGAACAAAAAATTAATGTGATAGTTATTATTATTATTACTAATAGTGTCCTTTTATTAGGCAGAACAAGATATGATCATTATGTTTTGATAGTTTCAATTTTTATCACAAGCTCGATTGTACAGAAGAGTCGCCGCTAATCTTCAACAACACTCTTAGAGCTCTCTCTCTCTCTCTTAGACGTTTTTTTCGTTTTATGTTTTTTTTATTTTTTTATCAAAGCTTATTTTTTTTGCGCAAAATAAAAAGGAAAGAACCAAAAAAACAAGCAAGCAAACACATAAGCAAAAAAGATGTCTTCATGAACCGTTGTTATAACCTATAGGTTTTCCTATTGAGAGGGGCCGCAGAAGCTTGAGGCGGAATCCTTCGTGGACTGAATCGATTTGCGAGACAGTCAAATTCAGACCGTACGCGTTCTACCCGGACAAACCCGTGCACGTGCAGGCCACTGTGAACCACTGGAACACCACAGACCCCGACTACGTGCACGACGCTAGCGTGACATGGGTACAGAACGTAAACTATGACGGGTTCACCGTGTGTGTCACGCAAGCTGGAAGGAACGATCGTCCCAGCAAGACGACAGCCAGTGTTGACTGGATCGCTTACCAAGGGGCACCCCCTGGGGGAGTGACTGACCGTGTGCGGATATCAGCCTGGTGGACTGGCACGACCTGTAAGACTATAACTTTTCCGCAGGTAAAAATTAAAGCAATTTCAGCGGAAGATTTTTGGATAAACGTGAAGAATCCCAAATCGGCTGTGGTTATTACTATCGTAATTGCTTGTATAAAACCAGCTAACGGCACCTTCCGCACCTGAAGTTTCAAATTAAACATTGCCGGATCAACTAAAATAATCCTAGCTTATTTCGATCGTTTTTTTTTTCAGGGGAAGTTTCAGTCTGAGCCAACAGTGCTCGTGACAGCAGAGCACATCAGTGCAGCCTTCAAGCATGACGCCGCAACCGTGTGGTCAGAAGATCTCAGCTCTTCCTCCTTCAAAGTCTGTCTCCGCGAGCTGCAAGAATACGACGGGTTCCACCAGGATATACACGTGGTAAGACAACGCCCCATTCCATGGCTAGTGTTTAAATCTTTTATAGCTTACGGAACGTGTTCGCAGCTGTCTCATAATCAGTAAGATCGTTTAAACTGGAATACGACAGTTCCATCAGGATATATACGTGGTAAGGCAACGCCTCATTCTACAGCTACACTTCAAATCTTTTTTAGCTTAAGGGGACATGCTCGCGGTAGATTGTCTTATGATCAATTAGATCATTTTAAGAGGAACATGACGGGTTGCACCAGGGTATACACGTGGTAAGACAACGCCCCATTCTATAGCTACTGTTTACGTGTTAGCGGTAGAATGTCTCAGTAAGACCATTTAAATAGGAACAAGATGTGTTGCACTATTATATACACGTGCTAAGACAACGCCCCATGCCTGCAGAGTAGAATCGTTCCAAGTATGTTTCACAGTGGTGTCTAGAAATAAATATGTTATGAAATATCCTGTTTATGTTGAAAAGATTTTTTCCAAGTATGATCCCTTTTCTAAATTTGTAAACAAGCTCTTATAGCTTAGATTTTATAAAATAGATAGATTATCAAATAAAAGTGCTAAGTTTTAAAAATAAAGTTCATGTCTGATATAAGATTTCTTAACCCTAGAAGCCTCGGGGGGAGTTAATTTGACGCCCCCGACGATTTTTTTAGCTTAAAGCTTTTGCTGCTTTACCTATTGTCAAAAGATTCGGTTCAAGTGTTCCTTGTTTGTTAACACATCTTTTGATACTCAGTAACGTCACAAGTGATGACGTCATCACAAAAAGTCACGCAATCTGTGTGTTGGCTGCGAAATCTCAACTTTTCGCTAGGAACTTACTAAATACTGACAACTTCACAATGGATTCTAACTATTTTGTGGATTTCAACTGTTATATGCTGTTTTCTTGTCAATTAGAGATACAAAAGTGAAAAAATTAAACAAAATCTGAAAACTTAAAAATCGAAGATGGCGACCGCCGTGATGTCATTTATTTGACTATTGTTTCCATAGAAATTAATAAGACACCACGTGTTTTAGCTTAATTGAAGGTACAAAGTTACTATTTTTCTTCGAGGGTTAATAGATTTTTATGGTTTTCACAAACTTGCAAGCTCAGACCCCGGTAATGAGTTAAAAAAGGTTTTATTATGTGTGTTAAAGGACATCGTTTTCATTGTCATTGTCATTGTCTTTATCATTATCACTATCATTATCACTATCATTATCATTAAATATCATTATCATTAAACTCGAATATGGCAGCAACCTGTGGTCGCCATACACTACAAAACACCGTGCGCTTCTTGAAAACTCCCAACGTAGAGCAACAAAGTTCATGCTGAACTATCCCGAAAACATGACTTACAAAGAGAGACTTATTGAACTTAATTTACTGCCCTTAGAGTATCGAAGAGAGATTTAAGATTTAGTATTCTTTTTCAAGTCCAAATTTGGCCCAGCATCAACAGACTTAAGAAAGTTTTTGTGCACTTTTAAGCCAAGGTATAGAACCCGAAACTATGACCCTAATAATTACAATATATTTATGTACATAATCAGGACTCTTATAGATATTCATACTTTATTAGGACTCCTGAACTATGGAACTCATTGCCTTGTGAAGTCAAGTCGCTTACTTCACTTAATCTGTTTAAAAACGGCCTTTTTAATATTTATGCTTCCAAGAGTTTAGATTATACCCCTCTGGGCTAGAATGCAAACTTATTTCTTCTGTTGTTTGTAATTAACATGTAGACAGTTTAGTCTATTTTACTTACACTTTTTTCACATTTTTTATTTTGTATTTTCTCAATCTTTTTAAATAGAAGGGCTAGGTCGCAATTGGGACGCAAGTCCTGTTCCTTTCCCTTGTCACGCCCTGCAATTTGTTTTCATATCATTTTTTGTTTGTAATTATGAGACGAATTGAATAAACTAAACTAAACTAAGTATCATTATCATTATCATTATCATTATCACTGTCATTATCATTATCATTGTCAATGTCATTGTCATTATCATTATCTTTATCATTATCATTATCTTTGTCATTGTCAATGTTATTGTCATTGTCATTGTCATTATCATTTTCATTATCATTATCATTATCATTATCATTATCAAAATCTTTATCTTTATCAATATCATTGTCATTATCGTTATCATTATCATTACTAATCACTAGTGGTTTAGATAAACATGTTGTGGCAAAAACTTGGACTAGCATTCTTTTTTCAGTTTCCCTTGAAAATAGCGCCAAGATGTCGCCGAGACATCGATTTTTTTCGTTAGTTCTTTCCACCATATGATAATCATCGTCAAAAGGATGCCAATTGTTTATATGTCTCAATTTTAGTTGTACCTAAACACTATTATTTTAGTGCTTTGAGCCTTTTTTTTTAGGTGGTATACCTTTCTTTTTTGAAGATGTTCTTTTTGCTATTTTATCCAAACTGTTGTTTTGTTTGGGGTTATCTGGTTTTAAATTAAGTACAGTCCAGTGGTTATTCGATTTCAAGCAATTTGATTGGCTCGGTGGTCACCGGTTATCAGCTCATATTCTAGTGATTGATTATATATGGAAAACGCATGGATGTGAGGCTGTTATGTGACATTTGATTCAACGGAAACGGAAGTTATTTTTGAGTCGACGGCTTCTTCAAACACAATTTATTTGTTTTATTTGCCGGTGAAAAATAATTTGTTGTTTTATTTAATAAAACTGTATTTAATAAAACAAATATTCTACTCGACCTTCTGAATATTAGCTGATTATAACGGATTCGCGCTCCGAATTTTATCTGTTATTTGTCAGGTAATATTCAGTGCGGTCTCGTAGAACAATTGTTAAATATACATATCAAGTGGAGTTTTCGTATTTAATTATTCTCTCCAATATCAACGTTCTGCCTGTGTTTAAGTGTCAAAACTAGGGCCCTAATATATGCAAATAGCCTATCAATTAAAAACAATAAGAAGTATAAACAAAGAATGTGCTAAACCACACACAAATACCTTTAACCTCCTCCTTCTAAGCTGTGCGGGTTGTTGCAACCCTCACTTTTGTTTTTTCTCTTAACGTTTTTACATTTAACACTTTGAAGGCCAATCTCGATTTTACCCGCCTTTAAAAGTAAGCGCTACAAAACTGTGTTAAAACTTTCTTCCAGGGGTGGTCAAACCAGAAACTAGAGGAAGGGGAGGGGGTGACAGAGAAAATCATTTTTTTCTTGGTTTAGGTTAAATTTCTGTGTGGGTGTTAGTAGATGTTCCATTACTTGTAGTACAAATGAAGAAAAAAAAGGCTTTTTGTATTTGTTGACTTTTATAGACAAAGTAATCAGTTGTAAGGTTTGTGTTCAATGAGGTATGTCAAACTCCAAAAATAGACATTTTTTGATGTTCGCTAAAAAACAGTAGTTATGAATGAGCAGTGACCAAGTAAATTATTATATTACAAATACGTTACCTACAATATTACAACAGTTTTGTTTGAATTTAATTAATTCCTACATTTTGAGAGGGATTTTAGGTCACACTCCAAAAAAAGACATTTTTTTAACTTCACTGAAAAAAAGTAGTTATCAACGGGCATTGACCAAGTGCCGGTTATACTAACAAAAAAGCAATGCTACCTACAATATTAAAAACATTTTGCTTGGGTTTTTATTATATCCTCCATCTTGAGAAGAGTTTTAGAATTATGCTTTTTTCTCACCTATTTTAATGTTAGGTGCATAAGTTAGTTAATTATGCAAATATATGCAAGACGAGTTGATTAAATTATTGATTGATCATCAAGAAAGGTTTCATTAATTACCTACCAAATTCTATACCAACCAATATAAAATTGACAGAATTAAGGACGGGGGGGGGTTAAACTAACTCCAGCCCCCCTAGAGAGGGAAGGGGTGAAAAAGGGCTTTAGAAGGATAGAGTTAAAGTTACAGAATATGAAAAAAGCTTTAATTTTCTGATTTTACTATTTTCGATTTCTGAATTCTACCATAAAAGTGCTATCTTTTGGTGAAAACCGCATATCGAATACTTAAAAACTAATGGAGATATGAAGCAAAACGTTCTTTTATCCTTTCATCTTTCGCGGGAAATGTATTTACTTTCGTGTCAAAGCTTTCACGGTTGGGTGTGTAGACGTGACCTCCGTAACTGCACGCGACAGTAGATGCCAAACCACTTTCATCGTCTCCGATTACAACAAAGCACATGATTGGTTGAAGCTTATTAGATTTCATGTATTCGGGAAGTGGTGGGTCAGGAATGTAAACACTGTCACATTTGCCGCCAAATCTTTAAATGCAGTTTTCTCTAACAACAAAAATTGGTTACATCGTCACATTCAAAGTACTAAAGCTCGGTCTGGTTTTAATCAATCTTTCTGAAATTTTCACAGCTTATCAATGACGGCCTGACAATCAAAAGTGTGTGCGGAAAAGTTTGCTTTTTTCTGTTTCCGGAGTTACAAGTGGTATTATAGATCTTTCACACATAAGTGTCTATTTTGAAATACACGACAAAATTTAATCAAAACAAGACAGAAAACCCATATCGACTGCATACACCTTGATAGCTCAGTTATTCGGGAATCCAAATAAACAAATTTTACGGATGAATTGCAAAACGTGTCGAAGCATTAGCGCGCCGCGCGAAAACAACAGTTTTGCCTTTTGGAACCAAAAACACAAGTCGCTTAAATATATTATTATTTTTGCACACAATTTCCCAAACTACATTTATTGGGCTATATTTGCACCAGAAATCAACGGGATAACGTTAATACGAAGCGCGCAATTGAAATTTTCCCGAAGTATATGTCAAAGGTGTTCTGTAACCTTAAAGTCTGCTTCATAGTATTGCCTTAAGTAAAACATTAGTATGACTATCTTTGTCTCTTTTGCAGAGCTGGCTCGCGTTTGAGGATATGTACAGACCCATCTTTACAGAAAAGAGTTCTGTTTACTTCCCAAACAGTGATTCTCTGTCATCGAGTCACAATGGAGCTTTTTGTAAGGTTGGTATTAGCATTGGTGCTTGTATGTTTTTTTTTTACTGCAAGCTCTACTGTGATCTTGCGATTTTTGGTTGAAAGAATTAACTATTTTGGCTGATACGCAACCTTGTTCAAAAACGATGACTATCGACCGATGAATCATTATTGGCTACCAACGGCATTCCAAGCAAAGTAATTGGAAAGTGTCCTGTTGGGATCAGACTGTAACTAGCACACTTGACATCATAGGCTGTTGTAATGGCTTTCCCTGTCGCCAAAGCGACAACATTAATGCAAATTTGTTATCGCGACGAAGACTACACAGAAAAACCAAAAATAGGACAAAGCTAAACATCGGTAAGAAAAAAATAAAACAAAGAAACAAGAAAATAATCAGGTAAAACAACTAACTAAACAAAAAAATAAACAAACAGAACTCAAGAGCTTAGTGAAACAAATAAGTATACAAAATGTAAGGGGTTTTATGAGAGCATTGGAGCAGACAGGGAAGATCTAAACTTTTTCCTGTTTTTGATATATTTGTTGTGTTTTTGAAACAACTGTTGTGTACAAACCATAAACTCGTGGGAAGATGGACACTTCCTGTGGCATCTCTCTATAAGCTCTAAGATTAATTCGATTCATCTCTTGTTTTTTTCTCCAGGACGTCAAACTTTCTTTGTCATATTATCATATTCCAACAATTCTTGTGTCAGCCAACCATACAACTGGCGGAGGAAAACTGGACCCGGATTACAATGGCATGTGTCCGTGGATTGAGGTGTGACGTGATATAGCTCTTTGGTTCTGTATTTTGAGTGGAGAATGATGGAGACTGTGGTGAGGAGTGTTGAGAGTGTTGTGAGTGTGGTTGTGAGTTTGGTTGCAACTGTGATGGGGGGTGTGGGGGAGTGTGGTGGAAGATTGTGGTGAGCAGTGTGAAGGGGACCTTGTGGTGGGGGTATAATGTTGGGAGATTGTGGTGGGGAGTGTGGTGGGAGGTTGTGGTTGGGAGTATGGTGTGGAGATTGTTGTTGAGAGATTGTGGTGAGGAGGTTGTTGCGGTTGGAATGTGGTGGGGAGACTGTGGTTGGGAGATTGAAGTGAGGAGTTTGTGGTGGGGAGTATGGTGTGGAGATTGTTGTTGAAAGAATGTGGTTAGGAGATTACGAACGTGGGAATGTGGTGAGGGAGATTGTGGTTGGGAGATTGTAGTCAGTAGATTGTCGTGGGAAGTGTGGTTGGGAGTGTGGTGTGGAGTTTGTGGTTCGGAGACTTTCCTGCCTTTATTTCTGTTTTAATCATGCTGCAGTTCTAAGTTTACATTTTGGCTATGTAAACACCTTGTATTTAACATTTAATTCCTGCTACTTAACAGTTAATACTAAATTTTTAATACTAAGTGCTTAATACTTAATATTTAATAATTAATGCTTAATACCTATTGCTGAATACTTAAATTAAGTAGTACTTAGTACTTAACCCCCTATTCATTTCCTATTAATTCAAGTATTCAACGTATTTCATATAGTTTCGAGGTCAAGACCGATTACTTCTTGAATTCTTTCTCTTTACTAGTTTTCTTCGCCATATACTGTTTAGTCATAAGTTTTTTCGGCTGACTAAATCTATAAAGGATGACATGCTCGGCTTCATACTACTTTTGCGGCTATTCCACAGGTGTAGTTAAATGATTGAGTAGTTTTTGCTGTCTAAACTCAGAATCTGAATCAAATTTTCCAACTATGACACTTTGTAAAGACGGAGTAAAATGTGTTCCTGAAACTAAAAACCAGTAATTTGCAAATTCAATCCAGAACGTTTCAGAGAAAGAACACAAGAAAAACAAGTGATCTCTTATCTCTCGGCGCACTCCACAGAATGTACACGTATTGCTTTTAACATATCCAATTCCTGCCAAACGGGAATTGGTGTATTATATTGTTTAATATCTTGTATTGAAAACTGTTGATAAACGTTTCTGTGGCAGCTGTTTTGGAAAGTCTGAAAACTTCATTTACGTCTTCATTTTTAAGGTTAAAGTCTGCTTTTATCTTTTGAAAATCATTCGAAGGCATAGTTTTGGTTACTATTAAGAGAGAATAAAAAGCTTTGCATCTGCATTTCGTAACATTGTATATTTTATCTCCAATTTTGAAAGTCGTGTTCCTTTCTTTTGGTAAGTCTCATCCATTGTAACAAGTTTGACTTTACCAAACCTTTGGAAACAGCATTTTCAAAGGAGTCAAAAAGAACCTTTTAAAAATGCAGGTCATGGGAGAAAGTTCTGCCTGCTTTCATAAAATTATGGTAATAAATTGTTTTTCCACTAGTTTATTGAGTCTGTTACTCCACAAAATTTCCATTCCTAGTAGATCATGAGCATAATTCTCCCTAAATTCATACCACAACTTTAGCATTTCCATGTACAATTGGGAATCATTTTTGAACTCATTTATATTGTAGTTACAGTTTAGAAAAAAGGCCTCCGAAATCTCTTAATAAACATTCAAGGTATGCTTTCCACGGAGCAGGATTATCATTTAGGGCACGAGTTATCCATACCAACCTCAATGATGTTATGGATGTTTTCAAGTCTGTCAATTTAAGACCACAATTCTCGATATTATTTATCACGGCTTACCTGCGTACTTTATCTTTACCGTTCCACAGAAAGAAGTAAATTGTTTGGTTTGAGCTGCAAATAAATTTCTCAAGTACACATAAAATTGATGCTACGTACAGGCATTTGGAAAGCAAGAAACTCTTAATTAATGTCACTTTCCCATAAAGTGATAGACTCCGCCATTTCCACAGGTTTGTTCCCTTTTTAACGAATGCTAGTTTATCGAATAAGTTTTTCTGGTCTGATTCTTTGCTATCATAAGTGTAATGTATTCCTAAAGCTTTTACGCAGTTTTTCTATTTCACCCCCAGCAGCGAGGCATTATCATTACGAGATGCTCCTTGCCACATTGCTTCCTTTAGTCCAGAACATTTTTCAAAGTTTTTTAGTAGCTTGAAAAAGCTTCTACAGATTCCAAATTATCAAGAGTTACTGTGAGATTGTAAGCATATTAATTCAACCTAAATTCTTTTGATCCAATTGTTATCCCAGTGATATCTTTAGATTGTCGAACTGCTATAGCGAGCAGTTCGACTGCTATGACAAGTAAATAAGGAGACAGTGAATTTCCTTTTCTAATTCCTCTGGTCACTTTAAAACTTGCTGAACAGATGCCGTTGTTTATAATACAGTTGGAAATACCAGAACAAAATGTTTCAACCCATTTTACTTAAGTCAGGTTCGAAACCAAAGCAATTTAGAGATTTCAATAAAAAGTTCCATTCCATGCTGTCAAATGCCTTTTCAAAGTCAATAAATAAAACGACACCAGATTAACTTGTTTGCTTCTTGTAAGTCATTATGTCTAACACAGATTTTTCGGCTTCTCCAACATATCCATCTTTCGCATAACCTGTGTCGTTGGGAGAATGTAGTGGGGAGATTGTAGTGGGGAGTATGGTGTGGAGGTTGCAGTGAGGATATTGTGGTGGCGAGTGTGGCGTGGAGAATGTGGCGGGGAGTTTGTGGTTGGGAGATTGTGGCAAGGAGATTGTGGTTGGGAAATTAGTAAGGAGAATGTAGTGGGGAGATTGTTGTTTGGAGATTGTGGTGGGGAGTGTGGTTAGGAGAATGTGGTTGGGAGATTGAGGTGGGGAAATTAAGTAAGAAGATTGTCGTGGGGAAGTGTGGTGAGGAATGTGGTGTGGAGATGGTGGTTGGTAGATTGTGGTTGGGAGATTATGACTGGGAGATTGTAGTAAGGAGTGTGGTTAGAAATGTTGTGTATAGATTGTAGTGGGCAGATTGTGCTGGGTAGTGTGGTGTGAAGATGGTGGTTTGAAGATTGTTATGTGGAGTGTGGTGGGGAAATTGGTGAGGAGATTATGGTTGGGAGATTGTGGAGGGGAATGTGATGGGGAGATTGTTATGGGGAGATTGTGTTGGGGAGCGGTTTGGGAGATTGTAATTGGGGTGGGGAGTATAATTGGGAGTGTGGTAGTAAATATGGCATGGAGATTGTGGCGGTGAATGTGGTTGTGAGGTTGTGGTGGGGATGGCGGCAAGGATATTGTGGTGGGGAGATTGTTGCTGGGAGGTTGTGGTAAGGAGATTGTAGTCGGGAAGTTGTAGTGGGGAATGTGGTGGTGAATTTGGTGGAAATGAGGAGGATAAAATGCTGGTGCATGTTTCGGGGAGATTGTGGTGGGGTAAAGTATTATTAGGGAGTGTTGTGGGGAATGTGGTGGGGAGATTGTGGTGGGGTAATGTACTAGGGAGTGTGACGATGAATGTGTTGGGGAATGTGGAGGGAGTTGTAGTAAGGAATGCGTGCGGAGTGTCGGGAAGCGTGATGCGTATGTATGTGTTTGTTCAGTGTATGTGAATGTTATATATTTATTTCGGTTTTCAGTTTAAGGTTCAAACACTTTATTGAGAGATGACTTGTTAACATGTTTTCATTGTTGCAAGACTCAAATATTAAAATTGGAACGTCTATTAAGCGCGAAAAAGGAAGGGTCTTAAACTGATTTTGGCTAAACTGTTTGTTTTACGTCTTTCAACTGTAAGCAATACTTATTGGTTTTTTCCTTGTTTCCAGTACATGAATGAATCAGCGTTTCGAATCTGTGTAAAGGAGCTCCACGCTAAACAACACGATCCTCTCACGGTGTCTTATACTGTACTGTCAGGTAATCCGCATATTCAACACTGATTTCACCACATTCGATCAATGTGCTCTGGCGAACAGAAAACGTTCGAAACATCAGCTTTACGACAAACCTTAAGTACGGCAACAAACATACCACAGTAACTTTATATGAAAACAGTTAAAGTAAAAAAATATGATCATTACAAGTTACGATAAACGATAAAAAATATAAATTAAAGTTAAGTATAATAAAACAAAGCAGAACCATTTAATCTGACCTTTTGACGTCATCTGCAAAACTGTGTATCGTTAAACCTGTGGTTGAAACAAAGTTGCGTTTCAGCTATAAAGTTTGTAAGTTTCTTTTTATCTGGACAAACGAACAGTTTGACTAGCAACCACTTTATATCTTTGTGGCATTGTCAGATGGAACAAAAAGTAAACATGTAGCGAAAAAGTTTTTCAAGGTCAAACGAAAAGTTTGTGTTTACACAACATGGTAGATGATCTCGTCCCTGATTGGCTAATTCCAGAGACTCAGATCAGCTGGAATAAACAACTTATATAAACAAAAATAAATGAAATGTGGAATATATAGAGCTTAAGATAAATGACAACTAAGACACACGTTTATAGAAGCAACGAAAGTTAAACAACTTTGTCATTTTTGTGCTTCAGATGTTTGCAGTTCAGACTGGAGCTACTTCGAGGGCGTGTGCTACTACACGAGTGAGTCGTGTACCTCCTGGCCGAGAGCTGAGGGACGCTGTCGAGACACAGGCTCACACCTGGTGACCGTCAGGAGCCAGGAGGAGAACGTGTACGTTCAACATCGTCATAACGGAGAGGAGGCCTGGATCGGGTTTAACGACAGAGATGTCGAGGGGACGTTCAACTGGAGCGGCAGAGTACAGAGCAACTTCACATACTGGGTCCCAGGCCAACCCAACAACATGAACAATCAAGACTGTGTGCACACTTTGGGTGTCAGGCACCAGTTTGCATGGAATGATGTGTCGTGCGGCGACTGCCATAACTACACTTGCAGTAAAGGTCGGTTATTATAGTTAACTATTAGTTCAAACGTGGACCAAGCCAAGTTGACTATTACTCGCAGTAAAGAAGGAATGTTTTGAAGCCCTATTTTACTAAACAGTAAGCAAACTCGTTCCAAGCCTGTACAGGGCAATGAATGATTTCTTTTTTTGGAACTACTGAGACAAATGAAACGCTATTTGATTGTTCTTCTTTGTTCCAGCTTCGTTTGGGGTCTTTTTACACACCACCTGAGTTATTTCAGGTTTTTTTAATCAATGCTAAGAGGGGACGGTTGCTAATCGGTTTTGGGTGCAAGCTTTCGTTTTTGTTCTTTTCTGGCTCTGCAAGTCTTTGTTTCAGTTTTTTGTTATAACGTGTTTGTAAAGTTTTCGCCCCCATTTCCGCTATTTCCGCTTTTGATTTACCCACAGACGAAAAATGATCCTATAGTAATACATTAAGGGTGATATTTCTTATTGTGAAGCAGAATAAAGTTCTGGAGGTTTTGGTTCTGAGTTTACTTTATATTGTTTTGTTTCTATCTTCTTGTTCTTCCTATTACTATTTTTCCTGGAAACTCTTACTTTCAAGAGCAAACACATGAAAAACTCAGCGTGATTTAATATAAAAACGTAGACTGAAAACGGACGTAACTTCAATAACCTGACGTTTCGCCGTTGGCAGAGTGAAATTATTGAAAACAGGTTGTTTATTAGACTTATCCTGCACAATTGCTTATCTTAACACTTCAACCCTAGATTTTGACGAATGCACGAGCAAGAGACACAACTGTCACCGAAACGCAGCATGCAGCAACACGTTTGGATCCTACAGCTGCCGCTGTACAGTTGGTTATACGGGCAACGGTACAGACTGTACTGGTGAGTTGGTTTTGCAAACTGTAATAAGAACTTTGCTTGTTTATAACATACAAAGCAAAAATCTGTCTATTTAAGCCTGCATATCTCGAAGAAAGAGATATCGCGGGGGAGGAGGGGGGTATGGTTGGCGACGCGATATAAGGCGGCACAAAACACCTTTTCCTACTAACTCTTTATAATTTTAAAAATATTGGAGAAGAGGGGGGGGGGGGGCACGTTCCCCCCGGACCCTCTGCTCCGCGGTTACTGGTTATCTATATATGAACAACAGCGTGAGTATTAGTACTACCTAAGTGGCAAACAACCAGATAAGAATGATAATACTATATATATCAAATAATAATAACAATCCAGCTAATCTGTCCCTGTGACGTCATCTGCAAAACTGTGCATCATTTTAAAAGGCTGCTCTTAAAGCAGTACTTTGGATTAAGAGTCAAATTTAAGAAACTTCTGGAAAAAAGATTAAGTCTTTTAAAGGCTGAAGAATAAATCACCAAATGCATAGTATTTTTTTGTGCCTTGTCTCGACCTTGGGCCTGTAACGACATGACATACGGTTGTGCAGACGTCCTCGCCCCTGATTGGTTAATTCCAGGAACTCAGATCAGATGGATACTAATATAAAAAAAATAATCGTAATAAATATAATAAAAGATTAATAATGATAATAACAATAATAATAATAATAATAATAATAATAATAATAATAATAATATTAATATTATTATTAATAATAATAATGATAATAACAATAATAGATATAATAAAAATCATCATCATTATCATCATCATCTTCTTAATAATCATAATAGCTCTTAAGCTATGGATAGAATCACTTACATCGTTTTAGATTTATAGGCTCTGTTCGTGCTCTAAGTAGGTATATTAATTACACTAGCGCTTGGATCCTGTGATAAGGCAAGGAGCACTGTTCTGTATTTTCTGAAGTTTGCTTGTATTGGCACCAAACAGGGTTGGTTCTCTGTCTCTGTTTTGTAAAGATAAATTGCATAAAACGTAAATTTCCTGGCCTTTGTTGCAAACTTTGGTTCAAACAAACAAAGTAACGTGCTAGCTGCTCCACTTGTTGTTCATAAAATCTTTATTATATTGTTTCGATCAAAAATGGGTTAGTTTGAAGAAATATCTGAAGAATAAATTGAGTTGATGCTAAACTTTAATAAAATTTGTTCTTCAGACTTGAACGAGTGTTCCCTTTCTCACACGTGTGACAGCAGCGCCACGTGCACAAATACCGAAGGCTCATATACCTGTCAGTGTAAAGCCGGCTATACTGGGGACGGACACACTTGTAGAGGTACGCTGTTGTACATAATGTCCTCAACCGCAACCCATAAGGCTTTGCACATCGTACATTTTGATTGGTGACTGCAACAGGTTTGAATTTTACTCTAGTTTGATGTAGTTGGAATTTGCTTATCGAAACGAACTAGGACTATATGAGTTACAACTTAATGGTCCACAAAACACCACTCTTGAGCCAATAGCTACTAAATTAAAATTGTTTCATCAACAAAAACTTTTTTCTCAAACCGCAAAGTTTTTCAGACGTCTTTTCCATAGTAAATTTCGATTCTGTTAAAAATTTCTTGTTAAATAAGTCGGCACAGAAGTGACCGAAGCTAACTTCAAATCCAATTGCCAATCAGAGGATACAAAGCATACGCAAATCATTGAATGGGAAGAATAGGAACGAGCTCACACCGAGCTGATGCTTTAGATCAGCTCACTCTCTTGTTGTAGGAATATGTAGTTAAGAAAAATAACTTCACAACAAATAGTTCCGCTACTGCTGCACAAAACACTGTGCAGTTTGCAAGTAGACGTACAGACAACCTCATCAGCTCAAAGAAAAAAACTTAAGGTTACCGTTCATGTTGGAACGGATCAAAACTTCGAAATTGAGATTTTCACAGATTATGAATATACATGAAATGAACTTCTAGTAAAAAAGTTTTTCAATACGTCTAATGGTTTGCGAGATATGACGAACGAAAGTTTTTACCAGAAGTAAAAATGTATGACGCGTGGTTTATTTTAGGATTGAATATCTCGAGACAAGTTTTGGTTCAAACTACGAAAATGTGAAGGATCAATGCTCCCTCAATTTTTAGTGTCATTCCGTCAAATTTGGCAAGTTGATTAAGTAGTAGCCGAAGACGAAAACCGTCCTGCCGTTTTTTGAAATTCTGCTTCAATTATTATGACTCAAACAGTGTAGTTTTGTATGCTGCAAATGGGGAATTTTCTTTAAATGCCTGCAGAAAATTAAACACGGCTTCAATCAAAAATCGCCAGGACGGAATTAGAGTAAAAATTGTGCTAAATCTCACAAACGAACTAAAAATGGTCGAAATTGAAACTGACAGCCGCATTGACGTCTAGAAATGAAATAAACAGTTTGAGTTATGATGCTTGCATTCTTTTACAAAACAAAAATTTTTAAACAATGTTTTCACTATCACATAGATAATTTTATAAGCTTTCCATTGATATATAGGTTTGTGGGTGTCCGATGCGTATTAACGGAGTTATATACGGAAAACTAAAAACACCGCTCAAGGTGAACGGTAACCTTAAGAAATTTTTTTACTAAACACATGAAATGGAAATCACCAGTATTGTATAGTGTGCTTTACGTAATCATTGTGGATTATATTTAGCTTTAATAGTTTACTCTTGTTTTGAAACGATTCTGAAACCAACACAGATATCAACGAATGCTCAACCGGAGGCTGCAATGCAAA
Organism: Umimayanthus nakama; assembly: GCA_027574985.1. NCBI lineage: Eukaryota > Metazoa > Cnidaria > Anthozoa > Zoantharia > Parazoanthidae > Umimayanthus > Umimayanthus nakama. The sequence goes on along the minus strand of JAOBRG010144658.1, from coordinate 2,347 downwards.
CGCTGACTGTACAAACACTGTGGGCTCGTATAGCTGCTCTTGTAAAAGTGGTTACCATGGAGACGGCAAAGCATGCGACATATACCGTAAGTAGAAAGTAATGAAAATCACTGTCAGGTTCAGAAATGAAAGTGAACATTCGTGTGGCTGACCACACGATTTCCGCAAACATATTTTAAGACACCTTAAAGCATTAATAACATTTTGCTGTTGATAGTTTTATCTGAATAAACACATGATTCCAAAGTTACTTGAAACCGCTAGAGAAATTAACTTGCTGACTTGCTTCAATAGAACATATGTACACCGTGTTTGATAGTTAGAATAAAAAATATGCTGAAGGATAAATCAACAATTTAATTTTTCAGTGTTAAATTTTGTTTTCCAAAGCATTGCACTAAACTAGTTTTAAACAAACCGAAAATGGACTGTTAATTGTTTGTTTTTACTTGCTTATCAAGCAACAAAACTAGAAAGATTTACGTATTTCCCTAGAGTCTTCATTCCGATTTTATACATCTACATTTAATAAAATATTGGTTTTGGACTAATTAATATCTAAACAATTCAATGTTTCCTTTTTAAACTTCAGTGCATCCTTTAAAAATTTCAATGTGTTGTTTGTAAGTTTCACTGTATCCTTTATAACTTTCAATGTATCCTTAATAAATTCCTCTGTATCCTTTATAATTTTGATTGCATTCTTTGAAACTTTCTATGCGTCCTTTATAAATTTTAATGCCTGAGTATCGAAAAATGTTTTTTGTATTATTTAAGAAATCTAAATGTATATGTTTGTATAAACTTCAATGTATCTTTAATAAATTTCAATGTATATTTTGTAAATTTCACCGTATCCTTTACCAAGTTTCAATGTATCCTAAGGAGAGCTTTAATGTACTCGATAAAAAATTCCAATGACCCTTTATCAAACTCAGTGCATTTTAATTTTTGATGTATTTTCAAATATCAACGTCTCCTTGAAAATAACCATGTATCTGTTATAAATTTCAATGGTTTCTTCAAAAATGTTAATGTTTCCTTTATAGATTTCAAAATGACATTTGTAATTTTAATGTAACCTACATAAACTGGTTTCAGTGCATTCTTTACAAGTTTCAATGTATCTTGATTAAAATTTAATGTTAAAATGTTTTAACTTTGGCTGGAGATCGTAGAAGGTAGAGTTTTGATTTGTTTCTTGTATTGTTTGGCGCGAAAGACTACCAATTAACTATCTGTGTTGCAGGCGGACTTGGCAGCTCGGCCATACTAAAAGGCAAACCAGTCAAATATATAGAACAATTAACCAATTGGCTGAGCCCAGTCATCCAGAGTTCAAGCACGAGTACATGGGTCAGATGTTGGCGCGCCAGTACACAAGGTTTCGCCGCCTCCACTTTCCACTCGTACTGTAACTACAAGGGGCCCACAGTGACCATAGTGCGCGTGAATAACTATGTGTTCGGGGGATACACAGACCATTACTGGACTAGTAAGTGAAAATAATCATCATAATCAACAAACCACAAAACAAACGCTTAAAGTATTTACCGAATTCTCGTTCATACAGCGGACACTCTCAGAACCGACTTCACTTCTCCCTCATAACAAGGTATTCGTATTAGTCCGACTTTATCAGGTATTTTTGTAAACAAGGCGTCCGTCTTAACAAGGAAACAGTATCAACTGGGCGTCCCTCTCAAGAAGCCATCCGTATTAACAAGATATTCGTATTACCAAGGTGACCTACTTAACAAGGTATTCGTATTTACAAGGTGTTTGTACTAACGAGGTGTTTGTATTAACAAGGTGTTTGTGTTAACAAGGTGTTCATACTAACAAGGTGTTTGTATTAACAAGGTGTTCTTGTTAACATGGTAGCCGTCTTAACAAGGTATTCGTATTAACAAGGTGTTTGTACTAACGAGGTGTTTGTATTAACAAGGTGTTTGTATTAACAAGGTGTTCTTGTTAACATGGTGGCCGTCTTAACAAGGTATTCGTATTAACAAGGTGTTCGTATTTACATTATATTTGTATTAAGGTTACCGTTCATGTTGGAACGGTTCAAAACTTCGAAATTGAGATTTTCGCAGATTATAAATACACATGAAATGAACTTCTAGTCAAAAAAACTGTTTCTCAATACGTCTAGTAGTTTGCGAGATATGACGAACGAAAGTTTTTACCGGAAGTAAAACTGTATGACGCGCGGTTTATTTTAGGTGTGAATTTCACGAGACATGTTTTAGCTCAAACTACGAGTGTGTAAAGGATCAATGCTCCCTTAATTTTTAGTGTCATGCCGTCAAATTTGGCAAGTTGATAAAATAATAGCCAAAGA
>JAOBRG010144548.1:0-18739 GCA_027574985.1 Umimayanthus nakama | reverse complement strand
CTGATGGAAGAAGTCACAAGCTTATGTCTTGGGTTGAGGACTTTTAATCACCAAAATGTAAATGGCCTTATCTTGACAGTGAGATGGGAAGGGGATTTGATCTGTGTATTTTCAGTTGAACTCTGGTTTAAAATATATACATGTACCAACAGCAAAACCACGAGAATAAGTAACATTATTTTTTTCCTCTGCATTCACAGTAACAAATACTGAATTCTGATTGGTTCTTAGCGTATTCGTGAGTGGGCAAGATTTTCCTATCTCTGACCACGGTCACAGTAACCTGCGCTGCTTCACCTCTGGTTCGCCCCTTGATGATATGCTTGTTCGTTGGAGGAAAAAATAAATAAGTTATTTACTGGCTTATGGTCGTTCCATATAGGGAAAAAACTGTGACCTTGGCCTGAATATGGTGACCTTGGCCCAGAGGCCTCGGTTAGCATGCTCAGACCTCGGTCACAGTTTTTCCCTATACAGACCTCCCAGCCTGTAAATAACATATATATATTGTTTATTTTGGGGGGCACAATTATAACAATGTATCGTAACTGACCAGTGTTCTTATTCTAGAGACACAAAAGTTGGAGCAATTGAAGAATACACCTGGCTATTGTTCTGGATTCTATGCACATTTTTTCTGTAGAATGAGGACTGCGCAGTAATAAATTCACTCGAGTGGGGGGGGGGGTGTTGCAATTTAGCACAAAAGTTTCATTCTGTTGCAAAAAAAATCTTGTAGACTAGAAAGTGTTGTTGACTTTATAATAAAATGGTTCTTTGACAATTCAGACAACCACCATAGTACAAAATGAACGCATGTATCATGTTTAACCAAACCACGGGAAATGATGCATTTGCTAGAAAACAGATCGGCAATTAAAGGTAATTTGCATCTTGCCGAGTTAAAGAATTCAGATTTTCGATATAAAATACTTCACTGTCTTGCCCTTGTGATGGTGAGATGAGATCTTTTAATCCTACGATAAAATATGGTCGGTTGTACACAAATGAAAACTATATAAATTTACAATAGAATAGTGAGCGAGTACTGTTAATGTGTGATCGATGTGATTATGTGGAAATGCTCCGGGTGCAGGTAGGTCCAGTTGCGCGGATCTCAAAAGATCAACTCAAGTTCACATTTAGCTCAGTGATAACCATATACTTACTATACAAGAAACCGAAAAAGCACTTTCAGGATACGAGTCCGGCACAACTTGAAGTCATTGTGGCACAAGTGTAAATTTAATACTGTAAATAACACAACAAAAATGAACATCTTCCGAGCCTTGCATAAGAAAGCACTCTTTCTGTTATGTGCTATCCCACCCACACTTCGGCCGAAGTTTCCTAAGAAATAAGTCCTTTTATTCGAAAAAAAACCCCAATCCGAAAACACACAATTCCTTCGAGCAGATCAAACTCAAATGCCATCGACGGTCCGCCATCTTGGAATTCTGGAACTCAATAAACTCCAAATTCGAGCGAGTCTCTGATTGGTCAGTTACAGCAACTTTTTTATTTGCAGCAACTTTTTTTATTTGCAGCAGCTTTTTTATTTGCAGCAACTTTTTTTTATTTGCAGTAACGTTTTTTATTTGCAGCAACGTTTTTTATTTGCAGCAACTTTTTTATTTGCAGCAACTTTTTTTTTATTTGCAGCAACTTTTTTATGTTTGTATGGAGTGCAGCGTTTTATATGCGGTTGACCTTTTTTATGCAGTGACCCTTGTGGGCCACCGTAGAAAAGGCAGTTGAATGAGAAGCACTGAAAGGAGCACCAGAACTCTCTTGTTTAGCACCTATCCACATACAGCTATTTTAAAAAGGGTTGTCATAGTTAATAGTCCAGTACTGGAACCGAAAGGAACTGTGGGATTCAAGCAGCACAAATAATCACTACTGTTAACATTGACTTTGCAAAATATGGAATGCAGGTTCATCATATAATGCCACGGCAATGCAGTAACAACCTTCGCTGGCGCAATATCACTCATTATGAGTGTACCCAAAGTTCCTTTCTGCTCCTGTATCGACTATTGACTATGACAACCTTTTTTGAAATAGCTGTTTCAGGTATAATTCAGTTCTTGGCTTAGGTACCACTTTGTTAGTACAGTCAAACGTGTCTAGCTGCAAAAAGGTGTTCAAAAGCATGTATCGAAAAGTTGATCGACAATTATTCTACATTACTGAATGTTCTTGAGTCTACACGAAACCAAAAGTTTCGCTCGCTCTAATTCTTAGTCTTGCCTGGAAGTAATTATATCGTATTATAAACTGAGCTTAAGAGCACTGCTTCTATTGTGCAACAAGCTGGATATTGTGTTTTCTACGTTTGTTACGACTAGCGACTTGTTATTGCGCCTGCAAAGGTCTTAAGGACACAAGAACTACCGCCTTTGAAGACTCGGGATCGACAGCACAGTTGATGTTACCTTCCATTTCTGGTCGTGTCTGGTTTTGGTTTTTACAGCATGATCTGCATCTTATAAGACAACTGAAGAACTCTTGAAAACCCTCTCTAAAGTCTCCTACGAAGATATAGTAAATGAAAGGAATCGCAGCTGGGTAACTGTAGGACAGAAAAACTGCGCTGAATATCAGGTGTCTTGACTCACACGGTCGATGAGAAGACCACATAAAACGCACTCCGGAATAAATAAACGTTTAGCGGCAGCCACGTCACGAGAAAGACAACAACAACCGTCACCAGCATGTATGTTATTCGCCTGTACTTCTTATCTCTGCGTTGTGTCGCTTGCGGGGCCAAATGGAGGTTTGCCGTCTCTTGGTAGAGGGATATGACTATGACGAAGTAAAGACTGGTGATGAGTAGGAACGGTATCATGCTTTGGGCGACAAGGAAGATAGTGAAATGCACTTTAACCGATTCCGCTGGGTCAAACGCGGGCTCCCAACGGTAGATACAGTACGGGGTTGTGCCTCTGTGGTCGAGTTTAAAGATATAATTTTTTTTAAAGGAATTAACTGACCCAATCAGCAAAAACCAATGCGATTACAATAAAACATGTTTTATTGTTTGGAATTGGATGTCTCCTAATTGGGAAGACCACGCTAAAAAATCCTTCTAGTGCAATCACTTCTAAGGTCAAGATAGAAACTGGTAATGATATTCAAATGATATGTCTTCAGCAAAATCTCTAAATATACACGTTATTGATCCAATCACTCCGTCCAGCAGCCACTCTCCTCGCGACAGGTAAATCAGTTTTGTTCTTCTTGTGAGAGCAAAGACAGGCACAAGAAGATCTGGAATGGCTAAGTTTAGGATAAGGAAATTGAGGACTTCTTGTAAGTTGCGATTGCTGTATATAACTGTGATGACGAGGGAATTTCCCCAAAGCGTGAGGATCGACAGCACAGAAAAAGCTATGGACTTTTACTACAGTCGAGTAAAGAAAAGGATCGCAGTCTTGTAGTGGAAGAGAGTTTGTAAAGTTTACAGCTGGACTTGCCTAGTGAAAGATAATGAACAAGCAAACAAGTATCTAGGAGTATTTCTGTGACAAAGTCTGTTTAATACTATTATGAAACTTATGCTGCATCTAAATCTTTTTCATAAGAATTTAAGCTTTCTGAGAGTTTGTTTTACAAAATTACACTGACTTGTAAAACAGGTAAAACAGCTACATTTGTACATTTTTTAAATTTCCGTTTTCATGGCTTATTTTATCAAAAGAACAGCTGAAAACTGCTCTTCATAAGTTCCTTGACATTAGACTTTTTCTTCCCTTTTTAAGTTTCACTGAGAAAGTTTTTCCTACCAAGTCATACAAAAAACAAGTCTCTTAACAGTAACTGCTGCAATACTGAAGAAGGTATACTTCACTAGTTTTACCGTATCAAATAAATTGTTCAAGTGAAAACTATAGATATTACCTACCTGTGTACCTTTCAAGTTAAAAGTCTGCAACGCTTCCAGCACCTTGTTAAGTACTCAAATAGATGGAACCGATAGCGAATTTGGTCCAAGGGCCAAGTTCCAGTTTTCCACCTACCAGGACAACCTTGTACAGTTTACCAATCCCGCCCACAGCGCCATTCACCATGCGATGGGCACCATTCACCATGCGATGGGCACACAAAGTTGCAGGCTTACTATGATCTATGAAACTCTCTACACTCCTTACTGTCGCTGACCAAAAAAAGTGTGCAGACACTCCTTAAGCTACTGAAGCATTATTACGGGCCTTATGTTTCATTAGAGCTCCGTTTTCTTTCCTTTATTCTGATTAGCTATACCGGCCTTTTTCGCATCAGTGAAATCCTTGGTATCAGAACAGTCTCTTCATAATCATCTTGGCATTAGTTCTTCTACTGCCCTTTAAGAATAAGTAATTTCTTTCGTCGACAAAATTTCAGATTTTGCTACTAAAGAGTGGCGGAGCTAACTAATTGGGTTTAAAGAAAGCGAATTCTGAAATGAAAGACAGACATGATAAATGGAAGAATCCACCTTCAAGTGATACATGAAGCGTTACCGGCGCTGAAGAGTTCACTGCAATAAAGCTTAAAAACATTCAACATTTGATTATTCAGTATTCCTAATCATACTTTTTGTCTTGTATGTTTAGTGGGGAACGAGAGTCGCATCTGATCTGTTGATCTTTGGCCCCCACCAGATTTCCTCCCCTTTTGTCCCAAAGGGCTTAGGGGATTGTTTCTTGCCTCCATGATGCATGATGATAAATTTTTGAATTCGTTGCACATTCTTCGTAATAGTTTGACATCCGGTTACTTAGCTTACGCAGTATGTTATGCCTATATCCTAAAACTTTTGACTAGTGCCGCACTATTTGCAAACATCTTTTATTAAAATTATGTTGCATTTCTTTTTGCTTTATTAGCGTTTTTCAGAGTCAGGTTGTGTGGAGTAAGTTATGTCATAGTCCGGTCTTTAGCCGGCTGGACTATTTTGTACGCTTCCTCCTGTACTCGATATTGTGTGTGCAATTGATGCATATCAATGCTGTCTTTAGTCTCTGCAAGATGAGATCTCGCGTATACTGGACAAGCAGGTGTCATTGTAAACTTGTATCGCATGCGCAACAGGCCTCAACTAACCACTGTATTAAGTTGCGTGGGCAAATTTAATGCAAGTTTAATGGTACGCCTCAATTTACCGAAAAATCGATTATAACCAAATCTTCCTCCTGTACTCGATATTGTGTGTGCAATTGATGCATATCAATTCTGTCTATAGTCTCTGCAAGTTGAGATCTCGTGTATACTGAACAAGTAGGTGTCAATGTAAATTTGTATCGCATGCGCAACAGTGGGCAAATTTAATGCAAGTTTAATAGCACGCCTCAATTTACTGAAAAAAAATCGATTATAACCAAATCTCGACAACAAAAAATTAACCAAAAAAACCCGTTTCGAATCCTTTACTCTGCTCCCTATGGGCCAAGTGATTATTTTACCTGTGTTGCGAAAACACATATAGATGATCTATTGTGCATCTCTACTATACAATAAAACTCTGAGCTACTTTGCATCGAATCTATAAAACTATAAGCCTAATCAATAAACATAAAAATCGTTGATATTGATCTTAAGCCTTTATGGCTATGACCCAGGGAAAAAATCTGTTTAGAAAGATGTGCCTTTAATGGCGGCTAATGGATAGTTTGAATCATGACAGGAAAAAGATTCACAGTTTTCGTGCCGCAGCAAATGCGCGGTCTCCTCACAGAGTCTTCTGAGCATATTCAGCAGGCGCTGTAACTTTTCTCAAAAGTCCTACGCCCATTTTCTTTCTCCTGAACTTTTAAACTTGACTTGCGGCAAGTCTACAGGCCCTGGTTAGATGACCTCAGATTATATATACCTTCGAGTTGTAATCGTAATCAGGTTACCATTTTAAAAGGCTTGAAATGGCTACTAAATATCAGTGATAAGAGCATAAACCCAGACTTGACAACCACATTCCAGAACAGATCTTTGTCAGTACGTTGGATAGACAGTAACTGCAGTTTCTTGTTCAACTCCAGCCCGATTATGTAAGTGCAGAAGGTAAGGGCGCTTAAGTTATGAAAACTGCTCTACAGGTGAACTGTTAAGGTAACCAACAAGCAACACGACATAAAACCGATGAAGAGCAGAACATTTTTGGCTTACTTCCAAACCACTCTCCTCGCATACTTTGATTTAAATGACCCAATTAACACCCACTAAACCCATTTGATCTCCCGAATATCATTCCATATTTCGAAGAGAAGTACGTGAAAACGAACAGTCAACCAGTGGAAAGGTATGTGAGCCTCGAAAATCCAACTAATTTTAATAAGATTTAGAAATCCCAGATTAATGTTATTTTGGTCTAGTGCACCGTATACATTTTTAAAATATACATTTGAATTTTTCTCATCATTAATTTCATTCGAGAATTTCTTATTTTTCAACACCGTGCACACCAAAAAGGCTTTGTTCCAGCTGTCTTTGAAACGACTTCTCCATATCGCTTGAACCTCAAGTATTTTTAAAAGAAACTATTTACGTTTTGTCCGGGGAACTGGTTCTGACCGCGTTAGGTACCAGGCTCTTGAAGGCATCGTCAGTTCACAGCAGCGTGCCTGAGGGAAGACAAGCTTGGTCGATCATGGCCTCCGCAAATGACACCGACACAGAAGCGTCCGAAGGTAGTGATTACGACTTTGTATCACCCTTAAGCAAGGAGCATATGTGTCCCATCTGCCATCTGGCCCTGAGAAGGCCCGTCCTTACCAAATGTGGGCACAGGTTCTGCGGAAGATGTCTTGCGAAGGCAAATCAAAGGTAGTTCTATACTCTGTGTGAACTGTTTACATTAACTGTGGCAATACTAACTGCACATGCTTTATTTCCGAACTATCTCCAAAGAGAATCCTAGTAATTTTAGTCAAAAACGGCAGGTAGCTGTGACCACTAATTTCAGTAGAACAAAGTAGGAACTACCCGGTATAAAGAAAAAATATTTCATTCATCGTGTCAACTCAAAGTACCTTATCACAAAAATCAGCGACAGTGAAATTTTTGAATAACAGAAGAGACTTGGTGAATGAAATATGAGAGCCTCATTTTTACTCTTAAGCGACATTTTAAAACCACAGAACAGATTCGTTTTATACTGTCTAGATGTGGCTGATTTTTTTGTGCCAATGTGTCAAGTTTGATGTTCGTGATCGCGTGACTTCCTTAATTGGTTTTATCATTTTGATGGAAACCGCTTTCTAACAGAAACCGACATATCCGGCCTGCAATCGACTTGTACGCGCCTCGTGCGCACCGGAAGAACCTCATTTGGATTATCAGATGGAAACCAGAAAGCAATAAAATATACTAAATAAAAGAAAAGTCGCAAGTTTCACTCTTCACTACTGTTTCTTTTTTTTTTTAAAAAAAGATGCAGACGATCGATATTGCAATGAAAAAAACCTGAAGATTTATAACTCTGACATAGTTTCATATAAAGTAACACACGCTTTTTAATATATAACTATAAGTATAAAAATAAAATTTATAAGAACATCCAGGGTGAGATTTTCCCAAAAACTAAGAACAGCTAAGAACAATCACTAGGCTGAAACTTGGATCAGAAAAACTTAAGAAATTTTTCTAACCTTTCACACAGATTGAAATGTACAAGAAAACAACACTTGTCAGAATTTAGCTTGGTCATCGCCATCGGGCGCTGGGAGAGTGAAAAGCAAGCTCGGAACATTCGCGAACGCTGTATTGACTGTACTGACAGTTTTACATGTATCGTCCCAGGCTGAGCCGAAAGTTACTGGTTCTTATAAAAAGCGTGTAGTATACTCAACCCTTAGAATCCTCAGAGTGGGCTTTGCCTGCGGCTACAAGTAAAAGAATGAGTGACTTCTTTAGCGGAATCCATTTTCGAATACGAGACTCGAAAAAGGCCGACGAAACACACCGGCACTTACACAGTAGATTTACATGAGAGCATCACTTGAGGAAATCCACATATTTAGTTTCAAAAGATTAAGCCGCCAACTGATTAAGGTTCAAGTTTATATAAGTGAACAGCGACTTCCACCTTCAAATTTCAGCAACCCTCTCGATCTCAAGCTAGGGTCTGGTAAATCAAAGACCTAATACCATTTTTTATACAAGAACAAACTTTATAGGAATGTCACCCTGAGATTTGCCCAAAAAATAAGAACAACCTAAGAAAAATCACCACGCCGAACTTTCATCAGACAAATTTAAGAATTTTATTTGATCTGAGATGTACATACTGCAAGAATAAAAACACTGAAGGAGACGCTGTGTTGACAGTTGCATGTTTTTTCGCACACGTAACACTAAGCGCCTTTTTATTGTTTCAGGCAACTAATCCACTGTTTGGAAATATCAGGAAATAAGAACCATTTAAGAACAATTTGAGGCTGAAATCGCAAAAAAATCATTTAATTAAGAACAATCGGCCAACCTCTGACCCAAAATTTATTGGTACTGATAAGAGACGCATGTTCTTATTCCATGAACGCTGGTTGGATTTTCTTAGTCCGTTAGGTTCCCAGTGATGCATGGGACGCTTCGGATATGAACTGGTAAACACAAATAAACTGGTTCCTCATGTCCAAAAAGCGCCAATAGAACAACGCAGGCAATACTGGCGCAGTCATTTTTCATATAAGGCAACACGTTATAACGCTTTTCAGAAACGTAATATCCGAGGTTGAAAATTAAATAAATTTATATAGCAGAGATTAACAAATTTAACAAAAGTTTTAAAAATTGTAAGGACTATTTATGTAAAACAAAACATTGTGTGTTGCTGCCACATAATTCCGAAAATGAGAACTAGGGCTAGTCGATCTACCCTGGGTGCCAGAGGTACGGCTCGCTGCTATGGAGTATGGGCTTTGACTAATCTGCCGTGTTGCGAAATTTGATTATTTCGATCGGAACAGCGAGTATACCTCTGGTCTCCAGGGTATAGTCGATCGGGCGTTACTGTTAAACTGAGACATACGCTGTAAATAGGTATTTTTGAAGAATGCTATTATGACGGGCCTTAGCGATAACACATTTTGCTTCTGAACTGATAAGGCTGAATCATTGGTCTGACATGACAAAATCTTGGTATGGTGCTTCAAGCACAGCAGTGCCGCGCACAGTTAGAATCTAGAAAAACTTCGTTGTTATTAACGTTTCAACTCTGCTCGGTACTTAGAATTGTATCACGTATGTACAGGCATAAGCTCATATGAGCTTCTGGTCTTTATACTACCGTTAAAACTGACAACTTTTAATATAGCAGTAAAAAATTTTTGTAGGGTCAAAATTTTATGCTGAACAAGACCCACAATTATGTTCTTTTTGGCCGAAGTGATCTTTATATTATTAATATCGCGAGCCAGTACAAAGATCATGAGTTTAACTTGTTCATTAACTGATACAAAATGAGAAAAGGGAAAATAATGTGAGAGCCAGTAATTATATATTCTCGTACTACTTGTTTTGATGGTTCACAATTCGCAGCAGGGTGTGATTGTTTCAGATACATGTAGTGCCCGGTAGATGTTCATACAGTTTTCGTTTTTTAAAAATATAAGAACCTTCTCTTAACTGAAGCGTTAAAGCTGAGAACTGCCCATGCAGATTAATGAAATGTTCAAGAACACACCTCAGGCTGACCCAAAGAAAGGAGTGTTTGTTTGTTTTTATAACGGCTTTAAAAATGGAATGGAGAACGTCTACTGAATATTGTGACTGTGACAGAGATTTGATTTTTGATTGTTTATTGTTATTATGCAAATTTAATGGGTTGTGATAATTCTTAACCATTTTCAAAGATCTTTTAGGGAAGGGGGAGGGGGGTTTGGGGAGCTCCGTTGCCTGTGTATGTGTGTGACAAAAAAACCTGCTAGTTTTACGGTTAATAATCGGAGTTTTCGAAGATTTTGCAAGAATCGTTAACACTGTAAAAAGGAAGGTTTCTAACACAAAACCTTCCATATTTTTTTAGGATTTCAGGTTCAAAATGTCCGATTGACAACGAATATCTGGATCTGAAAATGGTGAGAATCAGAAACACAAGCCTACAGACCGCACTATTTTTTTTGTGTCCTCTCCTTAATTGTTCAATAGGAAAAAGACAAATTGATTGACACTTAGGCTACGTCCATACAGTACTAGATGAATTATCGGCTTGTTGAAAAATTTGACCGGACATTTGTTCGAACATAACCGTTAAATATTTTTGCTTTGCTCACACTAAACTGATGAACCAGCACAAATCTATACTTTGTGGTTTTTTTAAATACCTACTAGCTTCCCTCTCCTCTTCCAGCTGAGTTGCTACACAACCAAGCTTATGTTGTACAAAGTCTTAGACCGTAAAGGTACAGTGACAGCGCGCTGGTTAAACTTTCGACCGTATACCAGCTAAAAACTCGTCCGCATTTTTGATAACCAAATTGTTGAACGGCCAGGCGTCATAGTTTTTGTACAGTCAGCTGGTTCCGTGTGAAGAAACACCTAAATGCACGAACTTTGAACCCGTCAATAATTCGTCTGGTACCGTGTAAACGTAGTCTTACGAAGACTTGAATGCCCTCCCCCCCCCCCCCCTACATGTTCATGGTTCATAGAAAAAAAGCACTGCGGACACAAAGTGCAGCTTTTCCGCAAAACTTTCAGTTTTTGAGCTCTCCATTTAATTTTTAACTACACTGATAAAAATTTCACATTCTCGTTATTTATGTTATTGTAGTTGTCACTTCATTATCGTCGCCATCATCATCTACCTTATACTAATCATAAATACCATTAACATCATTTCAATTTCTATTCCAAGCAACACTCATTGTCACTGTTTTTATCATAATTAGTGACATTTTTGTTGTAATTATTACTATTTATATTATTATTGTTATTATTAATAATAATACTATTAAGTTGTATTTATTACCGATCAGTGTATCCAATATCAATACGATTATTATGTTGTATTTCTAAGACACTTCACTTTTACAAATGAAACAGTTAAAAGATTTAATTTTTAAATACAATTCTCATTGCTTATTGTTTTTACAGGATATTTTTCCAGACAGAGCAACAGAGAGAATAGTGCGGTCGCTCCAGGTCACGTGTTCGCGTGACGAATGCCACTGGACAGGAGAACTAAGATTAATGGCGGTGAGTACTTCAAATATTTAAAAGTTGAAAAATGAAAAGTTTTAATGTTTCTTAGTTTAAGTGATTATAAAAATTGATTTTTTATCTGTTTTTCGTTGTTTGGACCAATGTATATTTGAGTTTTAAATGTTTAGATATTAAGGTCTTTTTAAAAATTTTAGGTATTTAAATCTTTTAACCGTTTTAAGTTATAATAAGTAAAAACTATTCATATGAAAAATGTAAATTAAAACAAGACAAAAGTTGTAGCCTGCGATGCAAGCGTTTTCGTTGGTTTTCAGAGCAGAGAAAGACGATTTTTGAGAATTTGGCGCCTAACTCCATTTTTCGCTTGAAAATTCCTTCCCCCTCCATCTCTCGCTCTTTTTTTTCGCTTGCTCCCATTCTTCGCGCGGCTAAATTCAAAAAGTGTCTTTTTTCTGCTCTGAAAACCCACAGAAACGCTCGCTACGCTGGCTACAAAAACTGGACTTTTACGAAGCTTGTCAAGAGTTTGGTATGATTTTGTTGTTATAACAACCTGTTTCTGTTTTCAGATGGACAAACCATAGTTAAGCGTCATGATTTATCGCAAAAATAAAAATAGACATTTTTAAACTAAATAACGATACACACAAATCTAAGTTTTTTCGCTACCTTAGATCATCTGGGGCCGGGTTTATTTAACTTCTTCCAAAATAATATTTCAGCCATTCAACGCAACCTTAGCTACTGCAAAACCTCTGCAAACTTGAAAATTTTTTTAAACCCTATTCAAACGTACCCCTACTCCATTTCTTAAAAACTATAGAAGGTCTAGACATCAAACTTTTACCACTAAGTAAGCGTCGTGAGATAAATCTAATGCCACTATTATTCCTCAGTTGTGACGTCACATGACGTCACTAAGGCGCTATCTTGGATTTTCGTGGCGGCCATCTCGGATTTTCGGACTCTGTCAAAACTTCTTTTTTCGCTTCAAATTTATTAAACAACTTCATTGAATAACCTTCATAGTCTGTTTTGTTAATGTTCAAGCGAAACAAGCACTAGAAAGTGGAAATGAAAACACAAATGGACCAAATTTGACCTCGGTGCAGGGCTCCAAAGTTCGGTTGCCATGGCAACAAGTTAGCTAACTACCAAAACCTTACAGCACCAATTTGTACCCAAGTAATTCTAAAGAAATGTTACGAATTAGCAACACTGTATACGCAATCGTTCGTGAGAAATAAAGGATTTAAGTATTTGGTTGCGTCAAACGTCCCCTCCCCAGTCTGATTAGAGTTTAGATGAGATATCAGCTCATCAGTCGGCCCCCGGCCCCATTCCTTTCCGGCTCGGACAGCTCTTGGATACCCGGATAACCGTGCTTCGATATTTGCAATTTTTTCTCGCAGGCGGATCATCTCCGAACGTGTGAGCACAGAACTGTGTGTTGTCCCAACGAAAGCTGCGAGGTAGTACTGGTTAGAAAGCAGTTAAAAAGTCATCTGGAGAACGAGTGCGAGTGGCGGATAACTAACTGTGATTTCTGCGACCAACAGTTTGCAGTTGGTAAGAAGGAAGTAAGTACAAACATTTTACGGAGTCAAACAATACGAACCCAGCCGACGTGTAATAAAGTACCTAAACTTTATACCATCAGCTTATATTTATAGTGGTCTGCCGCCAAACATTACTGGTTACCCCCTTACTCACGCGCTCATTTACCGCTAACTACAATCTAAATTTCCCACGACCAGCTCTTATCTGGCCTTGTAGCTCAGTTGGTAGAGCAACGGTGATCTGTTCCGGAGGTCGTGGAATCGAACCCACCTGGTCAGAGATTTTTACTTTTTCTTCATGTGGGCCAATTCTTTTTGTAGGGCTATCGCTTTAGGGTATTTATTTAATACGCAGCTCTTCAACCTTACCACATTTAAACCTCAACATGTTGAGTGTTTCGCTTATGCCTGCTGGTATCAGTATCATGATCTGTCAGAAAGAAAAACTATTGTAGGTGCCCAATACTTACGCCGTCGTCAAATAACTCGTGCCTCTCTCAAACACATACACAATGCGGGTCTCCCACATATCTTTTCGTTCTTGGCATTCCATTTAGCAGATGTCAATTTTTTTATTGACTTAGCCGTATGTTGTTCCCAGGATCATAACAAGGAGTGCGGGCGCTACCCGGTCAGCTGCTTTCTGTGTGGAGCCATAATTCCCCGTGAAGAGGTGAACAAAGAGACGATTATTGTTTATGGTGTGCCACCAGAATAGTAAACATTCCATATCGGATGCACCGTCGCATGCCGTCGTGCAAGTAGTCCGCAAACTAGACTTATGTCAGAAATACCTCAGGTTAAAATGTACCTTATTGATGTGAATGCGCGTCCTGTGCGCTAATTTAGTTTTTGCTTTTTTAGGAAAGACGCTTATTCGAGGCTGGGCGCTTTTTTTGTTTTCACCATTTTCAGCCATACATGTTTAGTAAGGTTCATTTTTCATACACTGCTATAACTTCGGCATACCTAATACTTAATTTTTTTTTGCGTGGAGTAAGTGAGGGAGGCGGACGTTTAATTCGAGACTGGACGTTTATTTACCATCAAATTGGCCATCAGGATGGGCAATAACTCTAGCTTAGACGCTTGTTTAAGAAAATACGGTAAACTTCTAACTGTCATGACAACTACGGCGGTTACCAATTGTGAAGAGCCACAACTCTCGAACTCCCCGCCGTTCCGTCGTAAAAAGCTACGATTTGGTCAACAACAGTCTAATTTGATCAATAAATTAGTTACATCTTTTGACTGAGAAGATCGTTTTTACCGGAGTAATTTCTGAAAGCGTTAGCCCATGAAATCGTAAAACCCAGATCGCAAAGTATTACAGTTCCTCAAGTTTTTCATTTGTTAATAAACAAGCTTCTAATGTAATTCATCACTTTTACTACATACAAGCCTTACGCCTTCCTGGTTTCGCTTGCTTCGTGTACAATGATGTCAGCAGAAAGTACACAGCCAAAAAAAGGGCTTCCAAAAGTTTCTTCATGCTTAACTCTTCCTTATTCGCGCAAATAGTCCACGTTCAAACCGTGTTCAGCGTAGTAATGAAATGCCGAGGAAACGAACTACTTGCTCAATATGTAGACCCTTTTACCAACATAATTGGCTCAAAAACCGTATACCAAAACATATCCGTATAGCCAGTTGACAAGTGTACCGATTCCTCGGGTAGCTTGCTGCTTTCTTTTATTTTGTAGTTAGTCCTGTTATACTGTGTAATGGACCTTATTGCTATTTGCCAAGATAAATGAGGTTGCATAGCTTTTCCTGCGGAGTAATGACCAAGCTACTCTATTTTTAAAGAAACAAAAACACCTGAATTATAGTTCTTTTGTCTCTTCCAGCTTGACGTTTCAACTTGCTTTAGAATGATTTTCGACACGCAGGGCAGCAACTTGCAATAGTTGTAAAAGCAACAAGGTCGGGATTACTCTCACTTTTTTCGAACCCAACAAAGTTTTATTACTTTTACTTTTTTAACAGGAAAAAGATCACCTTGACAGCGAGTGCCCCTTGATTATGGTGTCATGTGACTACAAATATCTCGGATGCAGTAAACAGGTATAATCTTAAACTAAACTTTGTGCTGTTATAAATGCATGTAAGGAGTAACAAGACAAGAACAACTGCACAACACAACACAGCAACAACGCAACTATGAATGGTAACAGCATCAGCAACCAAAACAATAACAGCATTATCGACAGCAGCAACATCGTCAACAACTTCAGTTAACAACAACAATAATAATACTAAGATGTCGACATCAACAATAAAAAACATCATCTTTAGCAACAATAATAGCAACTACGACAGCGAAAGACAAGGTTTCAACCAACTATAAGAGACTCTGAAAGTTCTACGCGTTTTCTCTCCTTTTTTTCAAAACGTTTTCATGTTTTTTCAAAGTTGAGTATGAAGTCAGAAACATAGTTTCGATATTGCATCGAAAATCCCACTTATTCTATGAAAGTTATGAGCAGAATCGTTGTGTATCAGACGAGTCCCGGTTCTTTTCCACTAAAATGATGTCTATTTTGTCAAGAAACATTGTTTCACTCGATATATTTTTGTGAAAGACCAAAACACAAGCTTTTTTTGAACAAATTTTGGGGAGGGGTTTGTGCTCTGCCAATATTTTAGAGCTAATCCGACGAAAAACATTACTATTGTGTTCGGAGTTTTTTTGTTGTTGTGACAACATATATTGGTTTTGTATATATTGTAAAACTGGTTATACAAATCACTCAATTAGTTCAGAAACATCAAAACAGTGAATGGAAATGGGCGTTATCTCGATATCGCGCAAATTTCCGTTGAATATTGAGTAAGGGAATAAACCCAGTGAAAACTCACACGACCAAGCATCACGCAACATGTTTTATGTTTTTAAATCAGGTTGAACGCCGAGACCTACCCAAGCATCTAGAAGTATGCACCAAAGAACATTTACGACTGTCGTGCGATCGCTTGGCCGAGGTACAACATCGTTGCGACATACTGGAGAGCACACTCAATCAAACCCGCACGTTGCTTGCGCGGGCGACGTCCAAAAAATTTGTTTGGAGAATCACAAACTTTGAGGAGCTGTTTGAAAACGCCCAAAAAGGGAACGGTTCCAGTATCAAAAGCGAAATATTCTATTCAGAGAGTTACGGCTACAAAATGAGGTTGCAACTATATCCGAACGGCAGCGGTCCGGGTTTGGCAACGCATGTTTCTGTGTTTCTTATGCTCCTAAGAGGTGAATACGATGCTATACTGGACTGGCCATTCCAAAGCCGTGTGATATTGACCCTTTATGACCAGCAAGAGAACTGTGATGAAAAAGAAAACATTGTCTTGTGTTTTGTTCCCGACGGGACTGAAAGAAGTTTCCGTAAACCAACTTCAGTCGTCAACGCAGGCCGCGGGTATCCCAAGTTTGTTTCACACGAACGCCTTCAGTCAAGAAAGTACATTGCAGACGATTCGCTGTTTCTCTCAGTTGAAATTGAACCTAGAAGTCGTTAGTTAGCTCAGATCAACGTTAGTTCGAGCTGGTCCAAATTCTTATGTCAGCTTGACTCAAGCGAGAGTGCCGGGGAGAGGGTGGGTCTGAAAGGGAGAGTTCTTACACTGGATTAGGCTCAAAAGGACTCGAAATATTGTTTCGCGGTTTTTATGGAAAAATTATTGAATGGATAATCAAAGAAAATAGTCATTGGAAGTCTTGTTACACTCATTTGTGTAGTTGTGTAATATGTTTAAAAAGGCAAGAGTAGAGCGACGGCTTTGCAACATGGTTTTAAAAATTTCGAAGTTGAAGCTCCCGAGGTCCAACCAAGACGTTACAGTTTATACATTTTTAAAAGCGCCTCTTTCTACCGCTATATGCCTCATAGCTGATCTGGGAGTACAGACCACAAGTGTTTGGGGGAAAATGAAAATATATAACAGACCACAACATGGAGGTTCGGGTTCCCTCTTTTTTAAAAGAATATGTGTTGGCCTGACAAGAATGTTGGTATTAGACCATCAGCTGAATTTGTCTGTCCGCGAACTGTGTCGCGAAACAAGGCCTCGAAACAGTTTGAGACTCATGAGAACATTGCTGTGCTAATACTTAGCTCATGCATGTTATGACTTGCGACTAGCGTTGTTAGTAGTTTGTACCTAAGAAAGCAGTCCGCAAGTTCTCAATAGTCATACGGTTCAAGCATAAGATCGTACTTTTTTCAGTCCAGAACGGTTTAAGTTTGCTAGAAACAACTCCCAGAATGCTATATTAGGGGTCTCATGTTTCAAACACTTCCCTGGAATATGCCCTCGAACTTCGCACGAATTAGCTGAAATGGAGGCTGCCGTGATTGGGCACCCAATTAACACACTTGGTTTTATGAATTTATCTTCACGAAAGCCGCCCTGAAAGTAGGAGTACAATTGACTTAACAACAGCATCTTCATTGGTATGACCGTATAAACACCTACATGTATTTCCAAAAAGGTTGTCTTCTGAGTGTTGCATTGTGCATTGTTGCATTTCCAGACAGCAATGACCATGGGTTTAGCAACTTTTAAGATAGCATGGTAGGTGCCTACTATAAGACAGCGACATTCGTGTATTAGCCGTGGAACGAAGTAAACCACAATGCTTTGCGGTGTTGGCATGCACTGCAGGCATTTATACATAGTGCATTGCGGTCTGGGTATGCAACAATGCGCAATGCACAATGCAACAACTCAGAAGACAACCTTTTTTGAATTAGCTGTATACATGGTAATTCTTAAATAAGTTTAGAAACTAAAATACATAATACTCTTAATAATGTAACAATACTAAAAACAAAGATGACCATAATAACCATAATATTAATAACAATCAATTATTATTTTTTCAACTACACTAGTTGGCTGGTTCACATATGATAGCTCACGATCGCCGGATCGCTGAAAATGGTGACAGCGACTGTCAGCGATTATATGAGAACACCTTTCAAGAACTGAGCGATCGTCATGATCAGCGATCACAATCTCTGAGATAGAAAAAGTTTTAACTCGGCGATCGCGATCAACCGTGAGCGATCGACAGCGATTATATGTGAACACAATTAAAAGTTCAGCGATCGAGCGATCAAAATATTCCCTTAATGCATCTCTATATTAGCTGATAAGCATATTTATTAATGTTATAAACTGTTTTTTGTTTAATATCACTGATCCAAAAACGACGAGGTTTTTTGTTTCTCACTTGGCCTTTTTTAATTGGAGCAAGCAGAAGAAAACCACTTCCTTGTAGAAAAACGCTTTCTTCATCCGCCAGGTTGTCAAGTAAACGCCTCTCTACCACGCGTGTGTTATATAGCTTACAAATGAGTATAATATCTGTTGGTTCATAAAAGAGCCGTAACTGTGCTCAGGGCGCTAGAAAGAATGGGCGGCGCAACGCGCGGAAACCCCTGAAGGACGTGTGATTCAAGGGCCGCCCCGTTTAATTGATCAAAACATAAACAAAACCAAAATGGCGGCATCTGGCTTGCATGCGAAGGAGCTCGAATCCCTTGTTTTAGATGAGTCCAACGACGATATTCTGTTGGAAGAATTTTGTTTGAGGCTTTCGAGGAAGAAGTGAGTCTCTCTCCTGCTCCTTGTGAGGTAAGCGAGATCCTATTCAAAGGAATTTGAAGCCAAGGTCGCTAGTCAGTAGCGCTATACGGATACCTATAGTTGAGAAAGTTGAAACTAAAGTAGACTAGAGTATAGAGATTGAACATGACGGTAAACAGATGTTATGAGTCTGTAGCAACAGTGAAAAAAGAGCAGCTAAAAATGGTTCTTTTGGAAAAGGAATTCGATGAGTCAGATATTTTCAACCCCTTTTTTTGTTGTAAACCCTACTGTTTGGTTATCTCAGTTGACGCTGTGGATCTAGAGCATCCAGAAAATACATGAATTTCAACTAAAATTGTTTTAACTTTCTACTACTTTATTTTCAAATTCTATTACTAATCTAATATTACAATATTCATTATTGCATATGCTGTGCTGTACTGTGA
>JAOBRG010144437.1:0-13057 GCA_027574985.1 Umimayanthus nakama | reverse complement strand
TTCAGTCCCTCCCCTCCCTGCCCGGGTCTAAGAAAGCCACTTGCTTCATATGTCTCTCTTATGTTTTCAGTCCCTGCCCGGGTCTAAGATAGCCATTTGCTTCGTATGTCTCTCTTCTGCTTTCCATCCCTCGCCTCCCTGCCTGGGTCTAAGACAGCTATTTCCTTCATATGTCTCTCCTATGTTTTCAGTCCCTCCCCTCCCTGCCCGGGTCTAAGAAAGCCACTTGCTTCATATGTCTCTCTTATGTTTTCAGTCCCTGCTGGGTCTAAGAAAGCCATTTGCTTCGTATGCCTCTCTTGTGCTTCTTGAACCCCCCTGACCGGGTCTAAGATAGCCATTTGCTTTGTATGTCTCTCTTCTGCTTTCAGTCCCTTCCCACCCTGCATGTGTCTTAGCAGCCATTTGCTTCGCGTGTTTCTCCCATGCTTTTAGTGCCTCCCCTCCCTGCCTGGGCTAAGACAGCCATTTGCTTCGTATATCTCTTTTATGCTTTCAGTCCCTCCCCTCGCTGCCAAGTTCTAAGACAGCCATTTGCTTCGTATATCTCTTTTATGCTTTCAGTCCCTCCCCTCCCTGCCAAGTTCTAAGACAGCTATTTGCTTCGTATGTCTCTTTTATACTTTCCGTCCTTCCCCTTCCTACCTGGGTCTAAGACAGGTATTTGCTTCACACACCTCTCTTATGCTTTTTGTCCCTCCCCTCCCTGCCCGGGATAAGACAGCCATTTGCTTCGTATATCTCTTTTATGATTTCCGTCCCTGCCTGGGTCTAAGACAGCTGTTTGTTGCATATGTCTCTCCCATGCTTTCCGTCCCTCCCCCCCCCCCCCCATTTGGATCTTAGATGGCTTTTTGCTTTATATCTCTCCCTTATGCGTTCCATCCCTCCCCTCCCTACCTGGATCTTGGAGGACTATTTTCTTCACATATTTCTCTTATGCTTTCATTTCGTCTTCTGTACAATATCTCATTGTCGTCATTTACAACTTATCTTACCGATCCCCCCTCCCCGCCCTCTCACAGCATGTTATTTTCCTGTCCGCCTACTTATTGTCTTCACCTTTCTTCTACGCTCCATTCCTTCCCTTCCCTTTTTTGTATCTCCAGTTTCCAATTTTTACCATATTTTAGTTTCTTTCATTTTTTTCCTTCTCTTTATCTCACACTATGTTAAATTCGTTGTCCAGTTTTTACTTTTCCTATTATCCCTTTCGCGGTTCCAGTCACTCACTTACTTTCTGTTTAGTTTTTTCTAACATGCTTTCTTAACCTCCTGCTTTTGTGTCTGTTCCGATTATTATTATTATTACTATTATTGTTATTGTTACTATTATTATCATTATTGTTATTGACATTATTATTATAACTATTATCATTGTTGTTATTATTATTATTATTATTACTATTATTATTATTATTATTATTATTATTATTATTATTATTATTATTATTATTTTCATAACCGTTTTTGTTACCATAGTTTCAATAGTAGTTAAAAGCGCCGCCGTTTGGGATGAAGTACTGCTTGCCTCACCTTGAACTTAAAGTGCACATGTAAAAGTTCAACTGCACTTGTTATACATTGATTGCAAAATTAGTCCAATACTTGGGCGTCCTGTGTTGATCTCTGGGAGCAGCTAGAGCAACAAATGGGGAATATTTATTCAGTTCTATTCGTGATGATTCAACGAAGATGTAAAGTTGGAGCCACAGGAAAATCGTATTTCGCACTGTGACATTTAAGTCAAATGTTAGTAAAGAGATGTTCATTATGGAATGATAAACGGAGCTTAAGGTGAAAGAGTTTGACGTACTAGTAATCTTGTCACGTACACGCAGCCGTTATAAACATGCAGTTTAGGCTCACATAAAATCCGTTCTAGAAAGGGAGCAGCATGTTTGTTTGTTCATTCCATTAATGTTAAAAATTGAATAACAAATAAAATAAGTAAAAAAGTTGGGAGGAAAGAAGATGTGAAAACGGTTGGTGCTTAACACAAGCTGCATTCATGACTCGGTTATGGGAAAGTAGGTTAGACTCCACGCCTGGCTTGAGCAAAGTCCAAGTAATTTTTTATATCCCGCTATAATGTACGGCTAGAACACTACAGGGACATCCATTTGTTTTTGAAGGAAGAAAATTCATTCTTGGGTAATAATTTGGCATTCGAACCTTGTTAGCGCAATTTACCCAATTTGGATTTGCTGGACCTTGACGGGCTGGGCGACATATCCATATATCACAGCTCGAAACGTTAAAGTGTGAACCGTTGCCAAGACAAACCCGCTAAGCTTTATACATTACAATTCAGTATCAAATAATACTTTTTGGTTATTTTCTCCCTAAAAAATATTTCCATGCTCGCTTTCAAATTTGTGAAACAGGACAAAAGAGATAGCATGCAGATGTTACTATGAGTGACGTAACTTTGTAGTTCTTTTGATATTTCACTTCAAAAGATGTCAGCAATGAAAATGTTAAAATTACACCTTTGGACTCAACGAAGCCGCTTGTCGATAACTGTTAGCGTCCTTCAATCAAACAGCAGTTCAAATTCAAATCAGTATATTTACCTTTAATATGATGTTTTGAACAAAAACTGGGCTGAAGCGTATATACAACACTTATAGGGAACATCTGACATAACGTCAATGGTGACCTTTATTTAAAACAGGGTGGCCCATTCAGCTACGAGGCTGTTATCCAGAGGGGCCCTGTGAAAACTGTCAATACTGCGACATTCATAAATATGACTTTTCCGTGTCCACTGTTGTCATAAAAAAGAGGAAACTTGTTAATTGACTTGCAAAATTACAACACGAAAAACCATTCTAATTTAAATTGCGTTGTTTATTTTTTAAGAACTGAACGAACATTGAGTATAGAGAATGGAATAGAGTTTTGACTGACTTCTCGCAGAATCACGACAGCAGTTAATCAGTTGTTAGTACTGAAATAAAAACAATAACTGAAGAAAACACTCAAATGTTTAATTTTTGGTTAGTTAACTGTTAGTTGGTAATATTAGAAAAAAAAACTGCTTGAGAATTTCAAAAAACCGATGCGTTGCGCTCGGTATCAGTTTATTTAACTCATACAGGACGGCCGCACCTTGAAAGCCTAATACAGGAATAGAAAAAAGGAGAAAAACCCAATAGTTCCCTTGTGCTCATAACAAGAGTTGTCAGGAACCTGTGTGAAAAAAATTGAAGCTGCATTCAGGCTACGGCAATGAAAAATAACTGTTCAGCGAAAAATGAATTTGCTAATGAAAGTATTGATGGAAATTGGGAGCTTTGCATAAAAGATGAAGTTGGATTCAACGCGCAATGGGGCATGTTTCCCCTAGTTTTAGCAGTTTTCATCGTGGCAATAAACTCCATGGTGATAACAGTTGTCATACGGCAAAAGGCTCTCCAAAACTTCACAAACTGCATATTGACCAGCTTGGCTGTATCAGACCTTCTCACCGGCTCGTTAAGTATCCCGCTTATGTTGGTCTGCAGCGCCGTGCGAAAGTCCACACCTTGCACCGTGTCCGCTCTGACAAACTATCTCACTTCATTCTCCACAGTTATACATCTGTTACTGGTGACTGGTGATCGCTATATCTGCATTCTGCATTCCCTAAAGTACCCTTATCTCGTCACTTCTGCCAGGACAGTGGTTGCTTTGACCACGGCGTGGTCTGTGTCAATATTCATGTCTATTCTTCAAAAACTTTCTTTGTGAGAGAAAAACAAACATAATGTCTAGCATAATGCTGCTGAATATGTTTTAAAAGTATGTCACTTCTAGAAGCATTATCTTCAAATTGCCTATTCAATAATTTCTATATGAAAGCAAAGAAGAACCCTTTTGCTTGTATAAACGTTTGAATGAAAATGTCATAAATGTTGAAATAAGCTTAGAAATGAACACAGAACTTTACTGAGTGGGGT
This sequence comes from Umimayanthus nakama, assembly GCA_027574985.1. Taxonomy (NCBI): domain Eukaryota; kingdom Metazoa; phylum Cnidaria; class Anthozoa; order Zoantharia; family Parazoanthidae; genus Umimayanthus; species Umimayanthus nakama. The sequence continues at coordinate 9,113 of JAOBRG010144437.1, read as the reverse complement.
TTGTTTATTGTTTCCTAACCGGTAATACAAGCATTTTTATGAGAACAATTTATAAGAACAACGAAGTTTAAATTTGGCCAAAAATTAAGAGCAACGTGAGAACAATCCAGGCTGGGATTTCAATCACAAATGCAAAGTTTCCTTTTCTCAACAAAATTCTATTCTTTTCCTTAACTGAGTCGAGCGTTGAAATACAAAATAAGTCGAGATCGATCGAACTTCCATTGCGATATATTCGGATTGATGATCGTTAGCTAGGTGTATTTCAGTGGAATATTTTCGGAGTTATCTCTTATTGTTGTTGTTATTATGAGCACTTTTAAAAATAAGAACAGCATAAAAACCACTAAGACTGAAGTTTCCTGAAAAGTCAAGATCAATGAGGATCGGCCAAGGTTTACTGTAAACTCACGAGTCACTTGAATGAAGCTCGCAATGCTAACATTGATAAAGTTGACACTTTCGCATAATCTTTGTTTTTGACGTACAATATGCTGATTTCGTATCACGAAACACCTTTCAAAGATAATTATTGATCCTGTGAGCAGGTTGTTTTAACATTTTTCGATGAGGAAGCGGATTGTTTCACTGGTCAAGTTACTTTTGTAGCCCCACTCAGCCACTAATCCAAAATTTTGGTACTGACCATGCAGAAAAAAATAGCTTCGCTTTTAATCTGGGTTTTATTATCCAGTCAGTGCGGGGAAAGATACTACAAAAGGAAAAGAATCAAGCTGCCAAAACACACAGCTCTGCGTGTCCGTCAAACTGATATTCTTTGACAGGTTGGGCATTATGTTTCATGCAAAAGTCACAAACTGAAACACATTTCTCACCATCTCTTGCTTTTCTTCATCAGCTATTAAAAACTAATTGAACAGCGTGTTCTATTTAGTCAAAATGCTTTCAAGTTGCTTATCTTGTTTTCAGCTGTAAAAAAATAGAATTTTGAAGTGTCATTTTGGAGGTCTGACTGTTAGTGTGCCTTTTCAATCTGTAGATTTTTCAAGCTATAGCTCGGCCGATTCTTAATTTCAAAATAAAGCAAAACTGACTGCCTATACCTTTTGAGTTCATTGAGATGAATCTAGTTCCTTTAATATTTTGATCTGTTTAGGAAAAACCTATTTCATAAGAAAGCAAAAGCCGATACAGAGAGAAGTTAGACCTCGTCCACACGTAGCCGGGTATTTTCGAAAACGGAGACTTTTTTCTCCGAATACGGCTACCGTCCACAAGGGCACCGAAAACGGAGGTTTTCAAATACGCTCTCCAAGGTGGAGACTATTAAAAACGGAAGTTCATCGTATTCATGTGGACGGACGAAAACGGAGATTTTCTTATGAAGACGTCACGCCATAAGTTTAAGGCTCGGTCTATCGCACATACGATTAGAAAACGCTACATGTGGACGCAGATTACTTATCAATCCTCCGTATACCCGGCTACGTGTGGACGACCCCTTAGAGTGGTCCACTTCTAATTTGATGCAAACAACTCTACTTAAGCTGATACTGTTAACCCTGTGGTTGTTTTAGAGGCCGGTCTTCTAAAAATTATTATCCAAATAGTTTTAAACGTTTATTTTATTACATTATTTTAGTTAGATTATTATGCATAGAGTAAGTTGTAAGTACTTCATCTAGGGAGTAAGTAAAGGTTGTTGTTGTTGTTGTTCTTGCTCCGTGTAAAATGTGCGGCTGCTTCCAGTTTGAACAAATGTGTTCGGTTAGCTTTTCAAACGCCGCATTTAACAATTAATATCAAAACCACATTGATTACTTTTCAGGGGCGTCAGTAGCCAGAGGGGGGGAGGGGGGGCAGGGTGCCAAGGGTGCCAGGCCCCCCTTTTCTCTTATACTTCTATGTATCACTTAACAGTATGTCCCAGTCTGTCTGCTAAAAGTAAGCATTTTTCTAAAAAAAATCAATTCCCCCCCCCCCCCCCCCAATGGGAAAATCCATGCTGTAACCCCTGCTTTTCACAGTCAACGTACAAGATCCGGCTTCCCACATCGCTAGATATAACGGCAAAAAACCCAGCATAAAACAAGCAAGCAGTACAAGCTAACCGGTAGATTGTCAAGGGGAGACTCCTACGCCGAGCTTTACCCGTGTTAATTTAGAAAAGTGTCGTGTAAACATTCTAATCCAGGTTCGACTCGGATTAGTTTAGAAAAGTGTAATATAAACATAACCCAGGCTAGTTTAAACTGCCTCGTAAAAGTTTGCCCATTTACAAAACACTTTCTATCCAGGAAAAACTTTCTTCACGGAATGAATTTTTCCAGTTTCTGCATGCCTGCGATTTTTCTGTAACCCGCGTTTAGACTAACATCTGACCCTGATCTGAAGCGGCAACTAATGAAGTTTGATTGCAATCTTCCCCCACTCCACCGCCCCTCCCTAACCCCAACCCACCCCTTTACCGAAAGATTTGTTATTCTGAGTTCTCTGAGACAGTTTCCCTTACACCCTGAGTTAACTTATGGCACTTTTAATACTAATTGAAAAATAATTAAGTTTGTTCTATTTTATTGCAAGTAAATCCACAGTTAGGTTGGAGCGAAAGAATTGAGCGAGTGTACACCAAAACTCTTTGGCGAAAAACATACCATATCAACCCTTGTTGGTCACACTGATCCCGTACACAGTCAGAACTAGTTACCACTTCACTTACGAGTTCATTTGTCCCAAATCATCATCTTAATTTCCCAACACCAGCTCCCAATAAAAAGCACCATTCGATTTTTTGACCCCAATAAATTCAGTTAATACCGTTCTTAATTTTAAAAACTCTAACATACAAAAAGAACTTTCATTGCGCTAGGATCCTATTAGACTTAACTTTAGTTTATTATTACTTACAACATAAGTTTTTAATCACGCATTTATCAGTTTTTTGCCTTCATCTTAATTTTTTAAACAACACTGTAATTAGTGTTCTGCTTACGTTAAAGAAACCTCTTGAAATTCCTTACGTAGAGCTAAAGGTGCATATAATATAAGCCAGCTAAGGCCTGGTTATTCGAAAATTGGTCGACGCTTAAGTTAGGTTAAATTTTAACCTATGGCTGAGTAAAGGTTGGTTTGGGATGTTATTTCATGTTTTTGAAGTTAATTGGGTTTAAGTCACCACCTAAAGGAGAGAATGAAGTGAACAGTGCTTTTAAACTACAAAAGTAAAATCAGTTTTTGATTAAACTGTGAGAAAAAGCAGCAAGGACGATTGAGGGTTCGTTGAACTTTCCAAACACAGCTGTCAATTGATTTAACCTGAGTAAATCGGCCTGATTATGAAGAACGAGACAAAGCGTCATGTTTTTTGGTCGTTCTATTTTTCTTGCTTTATGATTTTTCAATTTCTTTTCGAATTCTGATGACGCATTAACAGTGCTTCCAGATTAACTTGATTTCAGTCGAAATTTATTTTTTCAACTCAATATCTAAATAAAACCTGTCTTTCACTGAGATCTGTGTCCTTAGACGTGTTTTAATCACATGACATATTCCCGGCTGTTTTACAGAAAAAAAAACTCTTTGTTTTAAATTTGCGTTCAAAAAAGTTTTCACAATCATTTGAAGTCAATGCTTTCTCTTTCATAAAACCTGAACATCGCCTACGTCATCCTGTCATTCTAACCCAATCAAAATTTTAATTATTCTTGATAAAGTTTTAATTGACTTTCTGTTTATTTTAGAAACTTTAAAAAATGATCAACTTAAAACAGGTGTTTACAATATAGAATCAGCTTTGTCGTCACAATATCTCAAACTGAATGGCGTTTTTCATTCATACTACAAAACGTAAAGCTTTTGAAGCAGTCCTCAGAGGCGCGCTTAACAGTGAACCTAAGAACAACTTGTACCCGGCAGCGCACCATGGGTCTATTCCTAATCGTCTGCCTCACACTTCTCACTTTCTACCAAACCAAAAGTGTAGAGGGCTTGAGAGGTAGGATGTGGTTCTTAGTTTGAACATTAACAGTTTTTGAGCTTTTAAGTCAAACTGACTTCATTGATTTGGGTTTGATCCCAAAATAGGTACATGGGACATTCCGTTGTGTATGTGGGTTAAGAAGTTTGGCAAAAGTGAGACGCAGACCGATGCAAGTCAACCCACGTTTTCACTTTTTATTTAAGCTTGAGCCTAATTTTCATATGATCACTCACAATCACAGGATCGCTGAAAACTCTGCAAGCAATCGTCAGCGATTACATGGAAACACTTTTCAGCGATCAGGCGATCGTGAGAGATCATGTTGAACCCAGGCTTTGTGTGTAAAACTGCTGAAGACTTGCAGTGTGTGGTTAAGCTGACTCAAGTGGTTCATTCTCAAAGTTAAAGCAAATCAGAGTAAGGTTCATCGACCTGCATCCAATTTTGAACTCTTTCTAACTCGATTTAGCCTGTCGGTAACCTAGAAAAGTAAGAATTTTTACCGGATTATGAGTTCGCGGGTTTCCCTAATGCAGTTTTTACAAGCCTCGGTCCTTTCTTTTTAAGCTTTTATCACTAAAACCACAATAACTTAAGCTACGCTTAACCTAAAGAAGAAAAACTGCTTAATTTATTCTCTAAAGGCGGTTTCTTTCAAAAGTTTATTTGGAGCCAATAAGTTATATGATGCAGAAATAGTTAGACGAAAGGAATAGTTTTTTCTCTTTCTTCGTGCGGGCTCTCTTCTTTTCCAGGGGTAACGCTCAGCAGGCATTATTTGGGGTATTTATTAGAGCACCTGAACTTACCACAAATTGAACCAGTATATAGAGCTTAACAGCACTTTGACATATAGTTGTGATTTGTGGAGTAAATTGATTAATAAGTAAGTTTTGCGATGCCGTTATATTGGTTTGTTGTAATAAACAGGCTTTGTTCTTTAACCAGACACGAAGCCCCCAGTATTTACCTTCTGTCCTAAGGACGTCACCATGGAGACGGTAACAGCGTACACCAGAGTCAACTGGGACCACGCCCGGGCCGTAGATGACTCGGGAGTACCCCCCATAATGGGCAGCACCCGTCAACCCGGTGCTATATTCGGTGTTGGAGAATATACGATCACGTACACGGCAGAAGACCAGGCAGGAAATCGTGCATGCCCCTGCAAGTTCAAAGTGATAGTCAAAAGTTAGTCACCATATCAATAACATTTACTTCTCCTAAAGTACGCCCTTTTTAATATAGAAATATAAAACGAGTCCGCGCGCTATGTTGAGCTTTTAGGTCATGTGCTAAAGACACCAGCGTGCTTTGCGGGGTAAAATAAACGTCGCCCAAGCCAATCAGAACGCGCGTTATATCTGCATTATTTTATAAAAAGAAAATATCTTTAGGGGCTGTGGCTGAACGTCCTTTTAAGGTTAAAATCTGTTTCAAGATCTCCGAGCCTCGAATTGTTTTTAAAATGTTTTGGGAATTAATTACGTCTGTTCCTACACTAACACTCAGTTCATGAATGTACCAAATTGTGATGCTATCGTCAGTTTACTGAGATGAAACGTGAAGTAATACTCTACTGTCTCAAGATATCTAATAGCTGTTCTATGTACCGCTTTCAAAGTTCACAGAAATATATTTCCTTTCAAATCTTAGTCTTAATCTAAGTTTGTATGTCCTTAGCATAAAGATGTAATTTTCAGACTCATTAATTCTTCTTAAAAAATTAGGGCCGTAGCAAAGAGCCATGCAAAGAGCGGCAAAGTTGTTCTTCTGAATAACTCTTTTCTTGGTTAACTGGAGTCAGTGTTGCCGGAAAGTTCAAACGAAATACTCTTATACAACATTGCTTTCTATTATCGAGTCGGTCAATTTTTTTGAAATGCCTGAAACTTGTGACTTGAGACGTGCCTAGTCAGGCTCGTACCCCGAGAGGTGTACGATAGTTGCGTACGGTACATGTACGCAACACCCAATTTATATGATACTAAGGTTTCAGTGCTGTTTTTGATTGATCATCACTACACACTTTATTACTGATTCTAAAGGGAACAAATAAATAATATAAATTCCCCCCCCCCCCGCCCTGTCTGAGAAAAACGGAAAATATTATACTAGTGTTGACACCGACTTTGTTTCAAATTTGTTTTCAGAAAATCAAGTTTCAAAATTTCCCGGGGGACCATGCAGCCGACCGGACCCCCTAGAAGGCTCGTGCCTTCGGCGCTCGTGCTGTGCACCCAAGTTTAAAAGGCTTGCTACGGCCCTGAAAATGGTTCTTATATAAGAAATACATAATGTATGAGTGTGAGATTTTAAAATGAAATATTTGTTGATTTAACAGAGAAGCAATGCTTGATGTACCCACCGCCTAAGAATGGAGTGCTGACGTGTCTCAACCAAGGAGGCGATGTACTGTGCTCGGTGGCGTGCAAAAAGCCGTTCGACTTCGCCTTCGACCCCCCGCTGTTTTACATGTGTGGAGCGGGACAGTGGCGACCCTGGAATATACCCGTCCAACCGCCCTTCAAGCTGCCGTGGCCAGACTGTACAAGTAGGTCTTTCGGTGCTTATTCATGTATACGCTTAGGGCCATTTACATAGGAACCAAGATGAGTCGTCCCGGAATCGAAGACGTACCTGAATAAAAAAAATATCTCTTACATAACAGGTTTCACTATTAAAGGGAATCCCAGACGGAAGCCATCTCGTTCGATCCGAAACACGTTAATTCCCGGGACCAAATCCTTTCCGCCCGCGCATTCAGTCTCTTGGTCTTTTTCCCGGTGGAAACCGTTAAGATGGTATTTTCCATCCCGAGATGTCAACTCACCCCTGTGCTTGGACTGGGATAAGATCATTCCGAGACGAGCTCATCCTGCCTCCGGAAACCATTTAAGGTTTTCCCTTCACCTTGAGCGGTATTTTCAGTTTTTCGTATGTAACTTCGTTAATATGCGTCGGTTACCAACAAACCTATATATCAATGGAAAGCTTATGAAATTATCTAGACGATGGTGAAAACGTTTTTAAAATTTTTTTGTTTGTTAAAGAATGCGAGCTTCAAAATTCAAACTAACCCTTTCACTTCTAGACGTCAATGCGGCTGTCAGCTTCAATTTATACGCCATTTGTAATTGTTATCCATTTTAGTACCATTTGCGCTTTTATTCCGTCATTTTGCTTCCCTATCGTGCGTGAAAAGGAACCTTAAGCCGTTGGTCAAGTCTCTTGAAGTGATAATCCAGGGAACTTAAAAGAACCCAGAGCCCAGAGTAGGTGTAGTAGTGACCTCGGTGTTGTGAGCTGTGGTCCGAGGTCATGTATGAACTGTATAGTTGCAGCAAGAGGCGCCACATGATGCTTTCAGTTCAATCTCGTGAATTGCGCTGCTTCTGTACTTTGAATCGGCGTTTATAGCAGTTAGACAGCTTTACTTTCCTCATCTGATAGTTCCTTTGTTTTTTACAGAGCGTGACAGTCCATCATTCTTGAAAACAAAGTTCCCGAAAGTTTACCAATACAGCGGGAATGAAATTAAGGGCGAGTTGCTGAAGTTGCTGAAGAACGATAAGTTTGTGGCTCCGTTTGTGTGTCGTAAGCAATGTACAGTGGCCAACATGAAGGTGTACCGCTGGGAAATGGCCGTGGTTAGCGACTGAGCACATGCATGTGTTCAACCGACCTCGTAACCAAGTTAGAAAGTAAAAGAAGAGTTGTTTCTAAAGAAAAATCTTCAGTTTACCTCGAGTGGTTTGAACTTGTTAGATAAGAACGTTGTTTTGCAAGAAGTCATGAGACATGAGTCAAAGAGCCCCTGATAAGAGGGGGTTAGGGCTAGCGAAGGGGTTATTGTTAGGGTTAACGTTAGGGTCCGGTTTGGACAACATATGACTCTTTTGAAAGTTATTGATTTCCCCCTCCCCCCTTTTTTTCCGTCGGAAATTGTTTGACCATATATTGATAAGAATAACACTACAATAAGCATTTTCTGGAGCATAAATACCCCCCTCCTCCCCCCCCCTTTCCTGTCTAGAAATGCATAGGTTTATGATGTAACAGCCAATAGTTTGTAACACTAGTCATATATTTTGTAGGTATTTGATCAGTCCAAGACTCTCAGCAGCTTTAATTAGGTTATGATCATGTAGTCCAACGATTAATGTGGTGTTAAGTAAAATGTCAAAAATAAAATAAAATGGCAGTAGAAACGAGTCTTCAGCGTGTTAAAACATTTCCTCCTTGTTTGATCAAGTGCAAACTTTTTAATTAGCTTGCTTTCACCCACTATTATTAATGTGAATATAACCGAAAGTCAGAAACTTTAAAAAAAATTTCAATTAATACTCCAGTTGTTTATGACTTTATGTTCAACTTTAAATTACCTAACTTTTTCAAAAGAGCCGGCTTGCCGAAAAGCCATATACTTTACTGCCTAAGATGATATGATCAAAAGCAACGTAAAAGGTTACTATTTGCTCTACAGACTGGTTAAGTAATCCTGCTACCTACAGCAATGTTGAGACCGCGGAGCAGGGGCAGGTGGAGAGCTCTAGCCGCCCCAATAATTACAAAATTAAAGAGTTAACTTAGATAGAAAAACCGTCTTCATCTGGTTGTCCCCAATATAAGATCCGGCACTAATAAATCCCCCCCCCCCCCCCTCCTCCGAAAATTCAAAGTCTTTGCCGTGGTCAGTTAGATTTTGACTGACTTGTTCAATTTTAGTGGCACAACAAATTAAAAGCTGCAGATTCTCATCGAAGCAAGTGTATGCTCAGCTTGACATCAAGTTGACAGCACACTGCTTTCTTTAATAAGAACAACATTTAAAGCAACGCCGTGTAAAAACAAATCAATGACTTGGGCACAATTTGCCAAAGTTTTAGAACAAGCAAATATCGGCAACAATTGTATAGTTCTTATTTACAGTAGAGGTGTGTTTCTTTCCTTCAATTCTGTTGTACTATTCATAGGTTTACTTGCATATCACTCACGGCCATCGGAAGCATGTTTAACTAGGGAGGCCAAGTTGCCGTTTTTATATTTTAATATGAAAAAATTAAATAAGTAACAAAGAGCTTTTAAAGCATTTAAAACTCTTTTTTCGTATACGCCAAAACTTGGGGCGAAAAGAACTACACCCCCCCCACCCCCCCCCCCCACGTCCCCC
>JAOBRG010144436.1:0-34239 GCA_027574985.1 Umimayanthus nakama | reverse complement strand
GTTAAACAATTTTAATAACAGCAAAAATTACTAAAGGGAAATTTCGAGAAAGCAAGTACAAAAAGACTAAAAACTCAAAGGGGCAATTAATAGATAAAACAAGAAGCAACCTAAAAGAAAAAAAATGAAAACAAAACAGGACAAAAATTATAGATTATTTGGGACCTGTTTATTTTTTTCTCGGAAAGACCACTTCCCAAACTAAAATTGACTTTTTTTTTTCTTGCTATGTAACAACAATCCTCGGTTTGTTTAAAGGCAAGTAGGGTTTGTTCGCCATTTTCTCATCATGACCAACATGAAAAGTGTCCAGCGAAAAATACTCCTTATAACTTAATTGATTTTAATACTCCTTCAGCAATATTGAGCTGTTTTTTTCTAGAACGTGGCAGGGTTACAGTTGTCCACAAGTTTTTTTTGTCTTTAAAAGCCAGAGAAAGTAATCTACAACGCCATGAGTACACGCGCTAACCAAAGCACAACAGATAGTCATTTCACAACATTTCCTATATACTGTAGAGAACAGTTTTTCTCTGTGAATGGAGTTAATATCCGTATAAATTTTTGTCTGATATACGTTAATTAACCTTTTACGTTTCTGAACCTGAAGTGCACTGCATGTTCATGTTATACAGCTGCTGGACAGCAATCGGTAGCCTATAGAAACTCAGCTACAATGTAGATTTATGAATCAAGGTTAAGCATGCAATAGAAGCCGTCGTAGAAGAAGAAAGCAGCATATGTACGATATATCCGGACTTTCGGTATATGGACATTTACTAATGACAACCCCAAAAGCAAAGGTGTCTGCTCACTGTACTAACTTTCTTTATTAATTGCCACTTTTAGTTTTTATTCTGTCAGTTGTTTTCTCGATAGTTTCCCCTCGCTACTTTTGGTTGTTACTCGTTTTACCGTTACTTGTTCACTCTGCATTTATTTCATTTAAGCACAACCCCATATCGTGGAATACTTACACGGAATTGTTTTAAAACTCCTCAAATACCCTTGTGTAAAATGCAATTGAGTTGATCGCTCAAAATAAAGTTTATTTGAGGCCTTTCAAAAAGCAACTTAATCACAATTTCGGAAATATTTCAGACGTTGACACATGTAAGCTGAAATTGTTTTGCAATTATCATCTTTCTTCTTGGTTTCATAACTTGTGATTAATTTTTGTTAGGTATTGCAGCGTCGTTTCAGTTAAGTTTGAGGAGCGTTCATAAACAGAACAGCTATGAAGAAAGTGAACATGACGACTCAGGGATATTTCGCGCTAAATATACCGTGTTTCACAACAATAACACCCATTTGAGGCTGAAAAAACAGTGGACAAATTATGATTATCAGCAATTCGCAGATGGCAAACCAACTTCAGGAGAACACAGACTACACTTCAACAACGAGGTCAATGTCCACTTAGAAAACGGCCGAGTCAAAAACGTACATCGTAAGCACCAAGCCTTATTCAAAGCAAAAGACAATCCTCGTTCAGAAAACTTTAGAGATTTCAAACAAAATCACCAAGATATCGAGATGACCACAAAAGGGTATAGCATTCTGACTTTAAACTACTGTAGTACGCCTGATCATTATCGAACGCGGCGTGCGGTCCGAGACGACTACCTACACACAGAAGGAAACCATCTTCATGCTGATAACTTGTTCTTCAAAGACTACAGCGAAATTAACTGGGATGAAATTGGTGGGCAGAAAGAGAAAACAAAACCTCTTGAAACGCTTCTTCGATGCTTCAATGACAAATCACTGAAAGAACGTGAACGAGCAGACTGTGTTGTGGAGCTACATAAGCTAGTTCGCAGCGATAAGTTGTCTTTTAAGATCGTGAGAAATATGTTTCATAACAGAGAACACCAGAATCTCACAACCTGGTCTGCTTTGTTAAGTGCCGTTGTTGCACAAGGAAAAGTAGAAGCCCAAGAGACTTTAGCTTCTGCTTTGATGACAGATTACCCTAGACCTTTAACAGTGGAGGAACATGAAGCCTTACTCGAAGCTATTTTACACCTACCGTTAGGGCCATTTCACCATTCTCTCTTTCAAGCCCTTTTAAATGCAGCCCAGTACCAAAAACTTCCCGAAAACCTATCAACAATGTCTATGCTTGTACTATCTGGAATGACAGAGCGATCGCAACGGCTTGGATACAATGTAACTCTGATTGAAACTGTTGTTTCTTTTATTCATGATAGCTTCCAAAACAAGTCTCTCAACTACCACCCAGATAGCGAGGAGCACGAATCATGTATTAGAAGACACGTGTGGGCGTATGGCAATCTCGGGCACGTGTCAGGTCTTGACGATATTTTGCAGTACATAAACCACGACAACTCTCACATTCGGTCAGCGGTTGTATCTGCAATGGCAAGAATGCCATCGCGGCACACAAATCATCACTTGTACCAAGCTTTATACAAAGATGAAACAAAAGAGGTCAAAAAGGCTGTCATCGAAGTTCTTAAAGACCGGCACGAACAACTTACGAAGCCTGTGGTGGAGGCCCTCGAACATGCGCTTACTATTGGAGAAAAAGGAGATGCATTAGATGCGACTGTTCAAGAGTTTCTTGAGAACCATGGAAGCAACCAAGAGGCTGTCCGGCTAAAAAAAATGAGAAAACATCTCCATCGACAAAAGCGAGCTTTTTTTAACGCTCTTTGCCCTCGGGAATTCAGAGTTGGTATAAACAAACACTGGTCACGTGGTTTCGGAGGAAAATGGCTTGGAGCTGAGGCTCTGTTGCAATTGATTGATGAATTGCGACTACGAATAGGTCTATTTGGTGGCAGCTTTGGAGCTGTTCTTGATAACCTTGTGGAAATCAGAGCGCATCTTTTGAAATTCAGATTTAAAATTGTCGAGGGCAAAGCTGCTTTTAAATTTTACGCACATTTTAAGAATGACATTCCTAAAGACTTGGTAGCAGTAGTTGCTGATTTCAGCGATAAAATCCTAAAAAAAGTAGACAACGTGTTCAATATCATTGTTAAAGCTGCTGAGACAGTAAAAAATAAAATCAGGAACATTTTGCCATTAGAATTTGAAGGTATTTCGAAGTTTTTCCAGGAGCTAGTAACTTTTGTCAGCAAGCTTCTTGCGCCTTTAAAGCCCGTCAGGAAAATTAATCAAGTTATAATGTTTGCTGAAAAGTTTGTTGCTAGAGTTGTAACCTGGCAAAAAGATATCCAAAGGATACATAATCTGAAATCGTTGCTTCAGAAAATGACTTTGACAACCCCGTTCGAAAACGAACTAATGGCACTAAACAACGTACTTGAGATTGTAGACCGAGTAAGTTCAAAACTTCCTCACAAACTTCCAGTTGAATTTAAAATCGAGGATTTACAGAAAGCTATGAGAAGATCTCGAATCAGCAACCACTGGGTAATAATGCAGAAGTACTTTAATGATCTCGGGTATACGATGCCAACGCAGTTTCCAAAGCAGTTTCCTTTGAACTATGTCGCCCGGTCTCCGTCATTTGTCAGTGAATTGAGCCAAATAGTCAAATCATTGCTAAGAAATGGAAACAAAGTCCTTGATTTTAAGGCGTTGATGGATGTGGCTACCAACCTGAGCCTTCCAGAGTTGACTCTGCGCCAAACTGAGATTGGAAAAGCCAGTCAAAGTAGCCAGAAAGCAAAACACACCTTTTCACTAGAATTTGATTGGAAAACTGGAACCAATGTGGATCTAGACCTTATTTCTCACAATGTCCTCAAAATTGAAGAACTTTTATCAAAAGGTGAAGACATTTTGAAACAGGTAGATCATCCTAACTTTGACCTTCAGTCATTTTTTGGTAACATGAAGAAAGGTGAACGTTTTGAACTGAACGTCTGGTTTTCAGATGTCTTTAACAATACAAACAAAACCATTCCAACTCCATATTTTCCTTTCGATACAAACTCTGTGCTGCAAAATATGGAAAGTCTTCACGTAAAATGGCTTCCTCAACTTAAAATTATTAGCAACATTTCCATTTTCCTCCAAGAAGTCGGTGAAGCAATGCAAATATTTGCAAAAGACAACATTAACAGTCTGTGCCGTATTCATCAGTTTGCTAGTAACTCATCTGAAGATTTAAAGTCTTTCGAAAAAATATTACAGAACAGAGGTATCAATATTTTGCGGAAAATTGATGAATCTGTGCTAGAAACACTCAGTGAAATGACAAACTACACACGAACCGTGGACCACATGGTGTCTGAGATAAGTGAAAAGTTCAGATTAGCTTCAACTACTTTTGTTACAAACTCTCTTAATAGACTGAACACTAACCTCAAAAGCGTGCAAGATGTGATCGATGGTGTTATTGAATTAGCTAACGGCACCTCAAACAAGGTACAGGGACTTTGTGGAAGAACTGTAAACCTGTCGGCAAGCATAATTGACCAAGTCCAAAAAAATGCAAGAGAGGCTGTTCAAGGGATGACGTCATTTATTGGAACCCTCAGTGATGAAGTTAGGGGATTGTCAAACAATTTAAAAACGTCTATCAACGCAGCAGATGCCTGGTACAAAACACATATGACAGAAAATGTAGGGAAACTATTTCAAGTATCTGGAACTGTTTCCGAATTTCTTGCAATGATGAATACTAACAAAGGATTTATTGGTGAAGTAAAGAACATTGTAAGAGGTATAAACAATGCTCTTACACAATTAAGAAAAGTTCCAGAATATACTGTTAAAGCTCATCAAACAGTAGATGACATGATAAAATTTGCAGATAATGCCAAACAGACCAGAGCTCAACTTCTTCGTTTAGATGTGAGACGTACGTTTGGAGTTGACTTTGACAAGAAAGTCCAGGACGCGTGCAAACAGCTAAACAAAATGCCACTTGAAGCAGTTAGAAAGCTTTCCAATATCAATGTTGTTCGAGAAGTAAACACCTTTTTTGCACACGAGACTGAACGATTTGTAAGAAAAGCCGTTAGTGCCTTAAATCTTGCTAAAAAGCCTTTGGAAAATATGAGAGATCAGTTCTCGTATTTGTCAAAAACAGTTGGTTATGTGATGGAAATACTACTGGAGTTGAAACCTTTAAATAACGTTTTTTCTCCAATCTTAAAAACTGTCTCATTACTACCCAACTGTTCTGAGCTACAGCACGTTGTTGTCGAAAGTATCAAACCCTGCGTGAAAACAGCTTTTGAAGTAGGAAGAGACTCCTTCGATACCGTGCTGTCTCTGAAGGAAGAAGCATCAGCCTTAATTCAAATGATTCCTGCGACCTTCAAGAATTTCAATTTTCAAAAATGTGTCAAAGGTGGAGCATGTATTAAAAAGACTTTTATCAAACAAGTTAAAGTTGTCAAAAGGAAGATTGCATTCTTAAAGTCAACAATAAAAAGTGCAAAAATCCTCTCAAGTAAATTAGGAAGCTGTAAAGAAGCAACAAAACGCATCGGCGCAGTTTTGAATACATTCAAGCTTTTAGTTCAACAGGCAAGACATTTTAATTTTCGTAATGACTTAATGGAACCAACGGAACTTATATCTAAACTGACTGGAAGATTAGTAAAACCTATGAAACGCGTCAGAAAAAGATCGCTTGAGGGTTCAACACCACAAGTAAACAGGATAACAGACTTTTTTCACCAAGCCAAATCAATGGAAAAAAGGTTTAATAGTTTGCTGTCAACGTCCTTTAAAGCTTTCAAAAGTGTTTACAACAACGTTTTTCTAACACAGATAAAATCTCTTTTGCATTTGCGAGAAAGCATTGAAAGTGCACAGCAAACGTGGAAAGAAGTCAAGCAAATACAAGCTGTTCTTGACTCTCTTGATACCTTTATGTCTGAAGCCATTGCTTATTCTCATGGTTTAAAGGGAATCAGTAGCTCTCTTTCTGGACCAGTTGCAAGGCTCCTTACCAGGACAACAGATATCTCGAAGGTTGCTGAACCTTTGTTAAACAAATACACTGGCACTGTAAATGACGTTGTCAAGAAAGTGGACGATTTCTACAGCAAAGTGTCAACATTTCTCAACTTTATTCAAATACGTCAACGTGGTTTGGATCCAGGAGAGTACAAGCCTTGGAATCAAGTATCCCAGTGTTCAAAGAATGTGTGCTTGCGGCTCCTTAGAAGATCCTCATCACTTTACCTCAACCAAATTTTTGTCTTGAAATACCCACATTTAGATGATTTGTCTTCAAAAAGTCTAAAAAATGCTGGTCGTTGGCTTATTCCAGGACTTTTTGACGACTATAAACCTCAAGGAATTACTCAATTATCCGACTCAGAGATGCTTTTAGGTTATCATGGTGTCGTCAGCAATACGGAAAAGCCATCGGTTCTTGCCGTTATTAATCTTCCTGATGGTAGCGTCAAAAAAATAATTCAGCTATTCAAAGACAGTTTTCCTTTCACTATTATTCTGGGAGGATTAGCTACAGCAAGAGATTATATATGGATAAGTGACAGTAAATCTGCAACTGTATATCAGATTTTAAAATCTGATATAACTAACAGCCTGTCAACTTCTTCTCCGACTGACGTCACTGTAACTAGCAGTTTCGATAGCGATGGAAGCATAGCAACTTCACTATCGTATGATTCAAAAAAGAACACCCTGTGGATTATCGACGGTAGCACCGGAAAAGCGTTTGGCTACAATCTTGCTGTAAACGGAGACATCACAAAAGGAGGTTCAGCATACAGAGTTTTAAACATAAACACCCATGTTCAAGGCATGGCAATTGTGCGACAGTTCGGTTCTGAGTACGCATGTGTATCACGATGTGCAATGTTCGCTGGAAGTCCTTGCAGACTCGAGTTTCACAACTTGAACAATGGCGACGATATAGGCAAAAACAAGCCATCAAGGGTTGTACGAACTCCTTGTGGAATGCAGTCTGTCCAGCAAATTGGCGAAGAAGATATTGCTATTGTGTTTTCTAGTGCAGCTATGAGTGAAAAAGCAAAAGTTGAATTTATAGGAGGAGACTTTGAGGATCGTTTCTTCCGTCTAAAGCTGCCTATACTTGAAACAAATTTTTCGGTATCTGAAAACTGCCTATATTTTAAAATTGCCGGAAAACACCTCTTTGATCCCACCCGTTTGTTTCCTGTCGAAGAAATGAGATGCGGTACGCGTCGCAAAAGGAGCTTGGAACTACAATTACTTGAATCTGACGTCTATTCTAAACAACTTGAAGATTTTCATAAAACGTTTTACAGAAAAAGAAGAAGCAACAGTGAAGAAGATAGCTGCTCAAAGAACTTCCGGATAAATCTTAAGAAAGGTCATTACCCTTTTTTTCATGTAGAAGCGTATATTCCTGTATTTGGAATTCCAGTTCGACTGTTTGCTGGAGCTTCTGGAATGTATATTGTCGATCTTAAGGGAGCGTTCTGCCCACAGTTAAGAAAACTTGAGGTTGGCCTTATTCCTGGTGCTTGGGTATCCTGTTATGCTGGAGCAGCTATTTCTTTATTCATAGTTGAGGTAGGAGTGACAATACAAGCAAGAATTCTTGAAACATACTTCTTGCCTCAACTTACACTCATTGCAGAAAAATGGCCAATAGATGCATGTGCAGAGCTTAAGATGCGAATGACGCCACTCAGCATAAGGGTCTCCCTGTGGGTGCGTTTCCGTTTGTGTATTAACATTGAAGTTTGGTTGTTAGGTTGTAACTTCGAAATCCGTTGGTGCCCTCCTAAAACTCTTTGGCAATGGACATGGTCAATGAAAACAATTGAAGCTACATTATTTCGTCTGTGCAGTAAGCGGAAAGATAAAACCCCACCTATTGCAGGCACATGCTCAGCGAAACAAATAGGAGAAAAAAGATATTTCGTACAATGGCATGGCTTCAAAGAAGATACAAAAATTTACTATTACCGCGTTCGAATTGGTTCCATTCCAGTTTCTGGTGATGATTTTTCTGCGTTTGCCGGAACTGCTCTGACAACAGTGGCGAAAGATCTCGATATTATGGACGAAAGAAACGTTTATGTTAGTGTAACTGCAGGCAATGATGAGGGATTGGAAAGCCAACCAGCTATTTGCCCTGTATTTCAGGCAAAAAGAAAAGGCCCAGAAATTGCTTTTGTATACGATGGTATTGCCGTTGGAAAGGATATTGACTATCAATCATCCACTTCTGCTTTAGGTATGAACTTTAAGATAACAAGCAGCAGGCACGATTTAGCCAGCGTTTCATGGGGAATATCAACTTCTCAACGCTGTGCTCTTGATTTTGATGAGTTTGATGTGATGCCTCTTACACAATTAGGAGACTCAAATTCAGCTCAGATGTCTGGTCTTCATCTTAAACATACAATAACTTATTACACGCGTGTTGTTGCAGTTAATTCTGTTGGTATCAAAAGTGTGAAATGTAGTGATGGTGTCGCAATTGATATGACACCTCCAGTTCCCAGACATGCTCAAGATGGAAGCAAAGTTTATGACGTAAACTATATCCCATCTATTCAGAAAGCTTGTGCTAAATTTGAAGACTTCCATGACCCAGATAGTCCGATGATTAGGTACGAAGTGAAGATTGCTACAAATGAAACGAACTTAGATATCACTCGATTTGTGCCAATTCCGTTATACCAAAAAACACCAATGATTGATGGCTTGTCTTTATCTCCTGGAAAAGCCTATAAAATGGTTATACGCGGAACAAATGCTGCAAAACTGCAATCCACAACGAGTACTAACGGCTTCGTTCCTGATATCTCGTCGCCAGTATGCGAAGGAGGAATCATAGATGTAACAGACAAATCCGATGAAAAAGACGTAGATTTTGTCACGAACTTGCTATTAATAAAAGCCAAATGGATTTGCAAAGATTCCGACAGTGGTATTGAGTCATACAAAGCAGCTGTTGGCACATACCCAGGTGCAGACAATGTTATACCGTTCACCAATATAAAACTTTTTAATGCTACCAGAGTAATGGATGGAAAGTTATATTTAGAGTTATCTAATATCACGATTGATCCAAAAAGCCGCTACCACGTAACAGTAAATGTTCGAAACGGGGCTGGGCTTCAAAAAACTACTACGTCTGATGGAGTAATGGCTGATAATACTCCTCCAACCGTTAATTGGCAATTTATAAAGGATGGAATTGCAGGAAGAGATAGAAACTATAGCAGAGAACAATCAACATACAGCGCTCACTGGGAACAAGCTTTTTCAGATTCCGAAAGTGGAGTGCGATCTTACCAAATTGGCCTTGGAACACATCCAGGAAATCTTGATGTACAGCAACTACAGTCTGTTGGTGAAAGAACAAACGTTACCTTGACAGAATTATTACTTATTTCAGGACAAAAATACTTCGCAACAATTGTTGGATGTAATGGCGTCGGCTTGTGCGTAAACGGCAGCAGTAATGGTGTGCTGGTGGACTTTGTGACTCCACATGCCGGGTATGTAATGACTGGTTCTAAAGGTCCACCTATCTTATATCAGTGGACTCAATCCGTGTGGGCAAGATGGGATTGGTGTCCAGCTGACCGAAAGCGTGAAGAAGAACAGTTAGACCTCAACAGATGTGACAACAGTTCGTTTTACGACGTCCATTCGGGAATAACTGAGTTTGGAATCTCGGTCACTTCAGCTGCAGAAGATAAGGAGTTATCTCCATTTAAACTGGCTGGTAAAGCAACACTGACAGGACGCAACATTGAAATGAACGATGGAGTCTACTCTGTTGTAGTGCAAGCAAAAGACAAATCTGGAACCACTACTCGGGCCCTGTCAGACACGTTCATTAAAGACAGCACACCTCCAAAAATACTGCAAGTTAAACACGGCATGCAAGGAGAATTATTTATGTACGTAAGTATGACGAATATCACGTTCAAAGCTTACTTTGAAATGGTTGATGACTTATCGGAAGTCATTTCATATAAAGTGGGAGTCGGCAGTTTTCCAGGAAAAGACGACATCATACAGTTTAAGACTCACACAATGGAAGAACCGAAAGCTTTTGTAAGATCCAACTGGAGTGATGCTGAAGCTTGTAACCTTAAACACAGCCATCAATACTTCATCACAGTTTGCGTAACAAATAATGCTGGTCTTTCTAGCGTAAAGTCTTCGAATCCTTTAACTGTTGACACAGAGCCACCAAAAGGAGCCATTGTGCAAGATGGTTGGGAAGTTTTAGACAGCGCTTACCAAGTATACTTGTCTCTATATCGTGTCAACTGGCAAGGACTTACAGATTTGACTGGAATTGAGAGTGTATTTGTATGTTTGTCCAGCAAACGTATGTCTGGTCTTTGTGACATAAAACCGTTTCAAAAAGCTATGAAAGGATCAAATCACTACCTGTTTTCAGAACTGAAACTGATATCTGGTATAACATATTATGCATGCGTAAACGCTATTGATAGGGCTGGAAATGAAGCTTTTTTCTGGTCAAATGGTGTGACGATTGATTCTACTCCACCAATCTCAGGATACGTGCGAGACGGCCGACCACCAAATGAAACGGATTTTCAGTTTGAAAGTTCAGTACTTCAGTGCTGGTGGGGAAACTTCTCAGAAATGGAAACTAAAATCGTGTTTTATCAGCTAGCATTTGGAACATCACCTGGTTCAACTGATATCCAAGACTTCGCAAGTGTCGGTTTAGTTTCCTCAGCTTCAAGTTCAAAACTTAAAGTTCCTATGTTAACAAGTGGTCTTCGGTATTATGCTACAGTTGTTGCATTCAATTCTTTGGGAATTCCAAGCAAGAAAAGCTCATCAAATGGAGTAATGATTGACAGTTCTCCACCAGTTTTCACAGAACCTGTTCGCGACGGCAAAGTTCGTGAACGCGATGCTAAATACACTAACCTGCATATCTTATCCGCCACATGGAAGTGCTTAGATTTACAGTCAGGAATCATGCTAACTGAAATAGCATTTGGCCTACAACCCGGAGCGCAGGATATCATGGTTTTTAAGGTTGTGAGCAAAGACTTGACGTCGTACACTTTTGCTGCAATTTTACGTCTTGGTTATCGCTATTTTGCAACTGTTCGATGCACAAACAAAGCCGGGCTGAAATCACTGCTCTCATCGGACGGTATCATCTTCGACTCTACTCCACCAAATGGAATTTACCTTAATGACGGTTCTTATCAGAGTTCGCTGAGTAACATAAAGATCAAATGGAAGTTTGTAGACCCGGAGAGTGACGTTGAAAGTTATGATATCCTGTTGCGCGAGTTTGATAATAACATGGAAACTGTTCAAGGGCCCTATACGCTTGGTTCTAAAGTTTCATCTTTAGTTCTTCAACTAAACAACTCGCTTCACAGCGGAAAAAAGTATCAAGTTAACGTGACAGCAACAAATAATGCTGGTCTAACTTCAACCCTAATTTCAGACGGGTTTAAAGTAGATACTACACCACCTGTTTGTTTAAAAGTTTGGGCAAGAAAAGGCGCTACCACAGATGTCTTAAAGTTTGGTTCCTCAAGTATAAAACCAACCATCGTGTGGGAGTGTCTTGACAAAGAAACACCAATTGTTACCTACCAATTTTCAGTAAAGAATTTTGTTTCAAACAAAACCCTTGTTCCATTCCATAATATTGACCAAAAACTAAGTTCGTCTGGGTCTGCCACCATTACAGGGAACGGAGTTTGGAAACCGAAGTACCATCATTCTTCAAGTTATGCGGTCGCCATTAAGTTGACTAACTTCGTTAACAAGAGTTCCGTTTACTGGACGGATAGCATTCAGATTGACAACACCCCACCTCAAGTTTCATCTTTAAGGTTGTCCTTTGATTTCAGCTCTGAGCATTTGGTTGGCAGCTGGCAAGTCCAAGATTCTGAAAGTGGTCTACAAAGCATTGAGTGGGGTTTGGGTTCTAGCCCAGATTCTACAGAAGTCATAAACTTCACAAACGTCTCCGCTATTACTAACAAAATAATTGTTTCAAGTGTGTCTTTTGAATCAGGAAAAACATACTTTCTCTCTTTGAAGGCGGTAAATAAAGCTGGCCTGAGCAGCAGAGCAGCATCCAGTGGCATTGTTGTCGATCGCACTTTGCCGTCTTCGGGATCCATTACCGCATACTATCGTTTTCCAAACAGCTATGAACGTGCCAAAAACTTCGTGGAAGGCGCGTCATTTGTTGTTTTTTGGACTGGTTTCGTTGACTTAGAGAGCGGTATTGCTAACTTTAGCTGGATAGTAGGGTCGGACGCACTGTTGATGAAACATAAAAATAACAGCCACTATGTTGTTGTGTCTGATCACTCAACACGAGGAACAGTAATTCTAAACCAAACTTTGCACAGCAACGCTACCTACTGCATTTGTATTCGTGCCACAAACACAGTTGGTTTATCTAGGACAAACTGCTCGCAAGAAATGACAGTCCGGTTTGGGATATTTTCAGCTGGTATCGTTGAGGATGGGCCTTATGGAGTTGGTAAAGACGTTGATTTTCAGCTCGATAACAAGGCAATTTGGGCTCATTGGAGGGGATTTAAAGATCCTGTGTTTGGTGTGGTGAGATATGACTGGTGTTTTGGAGACACAAAGCCAGAAGGGGTTAATAGTACCGCGTGTAAGTTGGATTTTATTGCAACTCCACCCCTAGAAAGATCTGCACACCGTTTTCATAACATATCGTTAACACAAGGGGTCACTTACTATGTGACAGTAAAAGCATATAACATCCGCCGTGAAAGTGTTTTTGCCACTTCAGATGGAGTAACAGTTGATCGCACACCACCTACTGCTAAACACGTACTTGTTTCTCCGGTTATTGGAACAGAAACGTTATACATAACAGCAAAGGCTGCACCGGTTGTTACGTGGGTAATGGAAGATTGTGAGAGCGGCATAAAATATTTCGAGGTCTATGTAGGAACGTTTCCTGCAGGAAATGATGTAATCGACTATTTCCGTGTTAGTGCACAAGAGCAATCATTTGATCTTGAAGACACCAATATAACTCTTACTGAAGACATGAAGTTCTATGTAACAGTATCTGCTGTGAATATGTTGGGACTGAGAACCAGCATCACATCATCCCAGGTTGTGGTTGACTGGACTCCCCCTGAGACAGGAATAGTGTTTGATGGAAATAGGACAAGGCAGTGCAACGAGTCAATACCTTGTTATATTGATGCTGACTACCAAACGGACACGGAACTGCTAAGTGCACATTGGCTGGGGTTTAGAGACAAAGAGAGTGATATCAAAGAGTATAAGTGGTGTCTTGGAACTATGCAAGGTAAGTTTATTTATTATCTAAATTGATATTATAACCCCCAAAATATATGTTTTTAGTTTGCAACTTTCAAATGTATAGGGCGGCTAAATATGTTTGTTAATGACTTACGTGGTTTCAACATTTAAATTTGGTTAAACAATTATTTTTCACGGTTTGGGAAAAATATTTTAAGTGCAAGCTTAGTTGAGTCCGGGAACACTCGGACTGGTCGAAAGTGTTTGTAGGGACGATAATGATATTAGTAATTTTTATTGTTTTAGGGTTGTGCGATATACATAACATGACTTCATGTGGGCTGAACACGGATATTGAAGTCAAGTTGATACTTCAAGAGGGTCTACGTTACTACGTTACAATCCAGGCAACCAATGGAGCTGGACTGTCAGACATGGCATACTCAGATGGCATAACAGTTGATAATACTCCCCCTATTGTTGGTCTGGTAACATTTGTACCTGATGGTAATTTGAACGAGTCTGAATACGTTCACGGCCAACTTAATAACATTAAAAGCAATAACAGTAAAATGACACAAAGCAACAGACACAAATTTTCATTTATTTGGGACAAGATCTCTGACGAAGAGAGCGGAGTAGTAGCAGTTTCCTGGTGCGCTGGATCGAAATCTTCTCTGTGTGATTTAATACAAATGCAAGAGCTTAAAACGGGGCTCAATCACTTAACAAACTCTATGTCTCAACCTCTTGCCTCAGGGACGCATTTGTTTGTAACCCTTATGGCAAAGAACGGTGCAGGGTTGACATCGTTGACCACCTCAGACAGCCTATTGATTGACAGCTCACCACCAATTCCTGGAGACGTTACAATTGTGGGAATTAAGGGAAATATGTATATCCAAGAGGGGTATCCGCTGATAGTACGGTGGCAAAAATTCGTCGAAAATGAAAGCGAAATACAAAGTTATCAGTGGGCAGTATGTCATCTGAGTAATGATTTGAACTGCATTACACCGCTGGTTAGTGTTGGAACAGCCACTAACTTCTCCAATGATGCCTTAAACTTTAAACCAGGAACAGCTTATGTTGTTAAGATTATCGCTCAGAACAGTGCAGGCATATCAAGTACTGCTTTTTCGAGCATGTTTATTGTTAACAACAAAAATCCAAATCCAGGTACTGTCTACGATGGGAAGCAAGTGGGAAACGATATTAACTGGCAGGATATTACGAACGAAATATCAGCTAACTGGGAGCCGTTCAGTGACGCAAACGATAGAATTATTTTCTATGAGATGTGTGCTGGAACTTTACCAGAAATGTGCGACGTATCAGAATATGCAATTGTTGGACTCAAACTTAGCGGCACTATATCAGGTTTGTCTCTCCGACACTTGAAGACTTATTACGTGACAGTGCGAGCTACAAATGGGGCCGGGTATATTGTGACATCAGTCTCTAATGGAATCAGCGTTGATACAACTTCACCAGTAGGTGGTAGGGTGTGGTTTGGAGAAACAAAGGAGATACTGAAATTTCAATCACAAAATTCCTTCGTGTCGGCCAACTGGGGCACGTTTGAGGATCCAGAATCTGAAGTGGAAAAATACATTTGGTGCGCGGGAACACGACAAGGTGCATGTGATGTCGTACCTGAAACCGATGTCGGTGATAGTGGAACTGCTGGTCAGCAGATTTACCCACCTTTAGGTTCAGGATTGACTTTGTTTGTGACTGTGAAGGTGTGTAACGGTGCTGGCGGAGCAACAGTTGTCAGTTCTGATGGTTTGACGATTGATAGTTCACCACCTCGTATTCAACAGGTAAATACAAGCATTAAAAGCTCTTCTGTTAAGATCGTATCTAGGATTGTGCAAAAGGGGAGGGTGGTGGCTGTTAATCTGAATACTATTAATACTGTGTAATGACGTTCATCAGAGCTCTATATCAAAATGTTTTTTATTTATTTCATTTTATGACATTCCAAAGAAGGAAGTTGCTAGCTATCTGTCATGTACACTCTTCTCTTAAGACCCTGTTACATATTCTTAGTGATACATTGCACAAACTTTTGCATCTGAGTTCTGCTCTGAGTTTATGGTATACGCTTGCATGGTGACTGGTACACTGAACTACTAAAATTATGGAAAAGCAAGTTAGGAATACAGCTGATAACAAACACTAAACATTTATTTATTGTTACTTTGTTAACTAAGGAGTAAGGGGTTTCATTTACTTTAGGTCAGAGAAACCGCTGATGCTGATGGTTTACAAGACGTAGACTACATCACATCAAAGGACGGTCTTTGCCTCTCATGGGATTCTAGTGATCCAGAAAGTGGTATTGTACGCAGTGTAGTTGCCGTTTGCAAAACAGTAAACCCTCTAGATTGTGTACAGCCCTTTATTGACGTTGGGAACCAGTCAACAACTTGTTTACCTAGTTTGGAGATTGAAGAGGGAGTTCATTATACAACGCATCTCAAGAGCACAAATGGCGCCGGGATTTCAATACTTGATTTTTCGGACGGATTTTTGCTAGACTCTTCGTCACCTTATATCGGCACAATTAAACATGTTGAAAATCCTGCAGTGAATTTGGATGGCACATTCAAACATTTTACTAAGTCCGAGCTTATAGTAAATTTCGAAGGATTCTGGGATAAAGAAAGTGGGCTAGAACAATTTCTAGCATGTGTTGGCACTGAGCCCGAGGGGTGTGATGTTGTAAACGTGATGTCCGTTTCAAACAACACAAGGTTCAGAATTGACAACATACCATTGTCTCACGGTACAGAATATTTTGTCTCAGGACTTGCCGTAAACGAAGCAGGTTTGCGTAGCAATATGACGTCGTCAGTTGGAGTGTCTATTGATCACACAGGTAAGTAAGGCTGTACATGAAATGTGCTAGTTAGTGTTTCATAAATAATTTTGATGTTTTGGTTTATTGCTAATATTATTATTAATATTATAAGTTAATTGTACTAAGATAAATTAAGCCAAACTAAATGTTAAGAATACTCTCAATATCAAGTTAAAAAAATGTTTTTGAAAAAAACAGGAGGACCAATTTTGTAGCATTTCAGTTTGCAATTTTAAACGATAAGAAACAGCTTGCCTTTTCTATTCAAGGTCTTACCAACAAAATTGTAGACATTGAACTTAGAAGTTAGTATTACAACTTATTTTTTTCATACCGTAGTCTTAGGAAAAGTGTCTTTTTGCAATTATAATTCAGCAAAAAGAACATTTAGTTAAAATGCTGGAACGATAATGTTCTACAGATCTTGGGAAGGAATCCATGAAAAGCTATTGAAATTTCTCCCCGCTAATTGTGGAATTGGATCTTGCGGGTAACTTTCAAAAGATTAAAAAAAAAACATTTTCGTAGTTAAAAACCATCTTTTAACACTTGCTTTTTTATTATCTGTGTCATTCGTTTAAACTAACAGTCAAACTGTAAATAATATGGCAGACTTGGTCATTTAAATAACTGTGAACTGGTAACAAGACAACCGTGTTCTTTTAAATGTATTTTCAAACAAATCAACAAATGTGACAACATTCTCAGGTCCTATTGGGGGTGCTGTATCCGATGGAAATGTGATTGGCGAAGACCTTAACGTACAGCAAAACCGCAATGAAATTGCCGCCCACTGGACTCCTTTCGATGATCCTGAAAGCGATATTATCAAACTTGTATGGTGTCTTGGCTCCACTTTCAGCCTTTGTGATATTCTCAGTAAAACAGAAGTGAGTTCCAGCTCTACAACATTAAACCATTTTCTTGAGTACCCGCTTGACAATGGCAAAAAGGTGTATGTGACAGTGGAAGCTACTAATGGTGCTGGTATAACAACGACGCGAACATCTGACGGTGTTATTATAGATGTTCAACCCCCTTCTATTGGCACTATCATTGACGGTGAAAAAGAAGACATAGATTATTTAAACGGAGACGACGATGTCAAAGCTCATTGGTTTGGTTTCTCGGATGAAGAGAGTGGTGTTCAACTTTACGAAATCGGGTTGTGCGATGTTCGAAACATGAGTGACTGCCCACAGCCATTTGTCAGTGTCCAGTCATCTACCAATTTCAGTATAACAGGTATGAAAAATGATAAATTGTAACGCGTTACCATTGTTTACATCGGAAGGTGGACAACACGTTTTTTGTAGTTTTAAAGTTTCTACCGTCGATGAAACATAGCAGATTAGCAAACTGCGTGTTTCAAGCGAAAATACAGTAAAAACAGTGACAATTTTACAGGATATTGCAGACATGTGCATACATTTGATCCAATCGAATGTGCACGTACGTAAAAAAGACTGGATAATTGAGGAGAAACCAAAACAAATGTAAGAGTAATGAAAGCAGAATGTAGTGCTTCTTTTTTGGTTTGCTTTAAAATCTTGTGTTGATATAGAAAAGAACATAATAGAAAAAAAGATTAAAACAAATTAAATTGCATTAAATTGAATTGACTAGACTTAACTTGACTTGACTTGACTTGACTTGACTAGACTAGTCTTGTCTAGACTAAATTAGATTAAGGAGGGGTTAACCAGTAAGGTTTGGCCGCTGAGCACTGATAAGCATATATTTAGGTTTAGTTGTAGTAAATTATAATGCTCTATAATAATCCCAAATAGTACCTACCGAGCGTTAGCAATAGATAGGAAATGGGCCCACGCGGAGAAAGACAAAAAATCTATTATATTATATTATATTAAATTAAATTAGATTAGGTTAGATAAGATTAGATTAGACTTATCATATAAGAACAGAACAAAATAGAACAGAATAGAGTGGAACATAATAGAATAAAACAAAGTAGAATCAGAGAATAGAATATAGAACAGAACTGGATAGACTTAATTAGAATGGAATAGAACAGAACAGAATAGAACATAATAGAATAGAATAGAAAAGAATAGAATAGAATAGAACAGAATAGAATAGAATAGAAAAGAATAGAATAGAATAGAATGGAATGGAATGGAACCAGCTTTTGATAAATTAATAGACTTTTTATAGTTGAAGCCAGTGGAGTCGGGGAGTAAGAGCTAGAAAAGTGAAAGGTTTCGATTTTGCCCCTAAAAGAAACAAACCTACTGCAAAATCCAAGATAAGCTTGTTATCAAGTACAGTAGGCATCTCACCCTGGGATAAGAAAGAGTAACAAATTGAAACAAAGAATTCATCATGACCATTTTTTACTTAAAGAAGGTTTAAAAAATAATTGGTATACTTAATAAGCATTGCGTTTATTTTGCACAAGGCCTCGATCTGGAAGCCGGCCGAACATACACAGTGAAAGTTCGAGCGACAGATTTTGCTGGGAATAAAGCAGAAGCAACCTCGGATGGATTTACAGTAGATTTCAGTTCGCCCTTGACTAACACTGTTTGGGATGGCTCAGGACCTAGGGATTTGGAATTTTATGCAAACACAACCTTTGTCGCATTCAGGTAATTCGTTCGGATAAAACAACCTTTCTTTTCAAACCAAATACAAGGTTGGTATCGTGAAATACGTTACACTCTAATTGCTTTTTTTCATTTTGAGTGTGTAGATATTTATACATAAAAGAAGGCCTACCCGCAAGTTGTCGCACCAATAATACTATCTGGTGACGTTCATATATAGCATTATGCGCTGGGCACAATTGATATTCCTTACAACTAGAGACTTAGTCAGTGACCACTCATTTAAAGTACCCGAAGATACTCGTCTGGAAGGTGATATTTCATATTGAATATTCTGAAAATCGGACAAACATAGAAAGACAAATAATATTGAAGTGTACATGTAGCATACGAATGAACAAGAAAATTGCCAGTTTTTACACCTAAAATTAAACGAAAATCGACAAACAGTCGCAGGACAGACGCTTTAACTAAGAAAAACGTATACCAACACCCTCATAACGCTGATTTTCACAGCAATCTTTTAAAGCTACCTTCTGCGCAAAAATCTTACTTTGTGTTCTCACTATCATAAATGTTTTATCTTAAATAATTTTAATACGAATGCTTGTTTTCAGCTGGCTACCATTTGAAGATGAAGAGAGTGGAATTGTTGCCTACGAAGTGTGTTTTGGCTTACAACCTGGGAATTGCAGCGAAATGCCACTGCAGAATGTTGGAATAAAGAACAAGCACAAGTTTTTTGGCGTTGAACTAAGACATGCAACAGAGATTTATGGCACTGTGCGTGCAACTAACGGCGCAGGTTTATACAGCGAAGCCAGTTCAAACGGAATGTTGGTAGACTTAACTCCGCCACAGTTCCAAGCCTTTTCTAATGACCTTGCCTCAGTAAATAGTTCTATAGATTCAATGACATTATCAGCGCAGAACAGCACTTGTTTTGAAGCAAAATTCCTGTGTACGAAAGAAATTCTGTTAATTAGCTGGGACAACTTGGAGGATACTGAAAGTGGACTATTGAAATATTCTTGGTGTGTCGGAACCAAACCCGGCCAATGCGATCTGGTCGACCAAAACGACAGCGGCTTGAAAACGTTAGCAAAGACGTTTTCCTCTAAGATACCACTTGACGTTACGATGTTCTCAACTATATGGGCAGTAAATTCAGCTGGATTGAAAACTGTTTTAACTTCAAAATCATGTCAGGTATCGCTTCTTGCTCCCCATATTAATGATGTACTACTGTTAAACAGCTTAAATACCTCTGATGTTTCAACCACCCCTTGGAAGGGAACAAAAGAGAGTTTAGACTTCAGCTGGAAGTTGACTTCAATTACCTCCTCATTGTCTCGAGTACAGATAGCAATCACAACTCCGTACGACAACAGATCGAAACCCAGTCTACTAAGCTCTTCCTGGAATGGAGAAACCGTTGTTCAGAACTTTGTGGATGTGTTGCCTTGGAAGCACTGGGTCTCTCTAAGAAGTGTCAATCTTGAACCGTGGCGCTGGTACAGATGCATTGTGCGAATAACAAGTAAGGATGGAGTCTACACCGAGAGAGCATCTGATGGCATTAGGATTGAGGCAAGCGCTCCGCCAAAGCGAATGGTATCATTTAAAGACCAAGCTGCTTTACACGAATCGGATCGTTGGCTTCCTGGAATCAAGATACCTCTCATCAAAAGGAGTGACCTAGACTTAGAAACCACCTATATATCCTCTCCAATGAACCTAACTGTGGGTGTCACGGTGATAAAAAATTTAAATTCATCTGCTGTATACTGGGAAGGAACACCAGCAAAAGCATTTCAGTTGTACGTCACTCGTCTCACCTCAGTTAAAAATAGTTCAAATACCGAAGAGGAAACTAAATTTCTGAAGAAACTACAAGGAATTTCAGACCCAGACAGTGCTTGTTGCACAGAGATTCCAACTGACCCTCCAGTAATGTTTGCAGATACACACGTGAAACCAGCACTACCAGCTAGGAGCTTTGGTACTTGGCTAGGAATACTATCAAGCAACCACCTAATTATATCTGCGGACGGGATGGTAACAGCTATAAGTTTGTCAGATACAACACGACTTGTTTCCATGATGAAAGTCAACGGAGAGATGAAGGGAATGGTAACATACGGTAATCGCCTTGCTGTTCTGACCAACAACAGTTGGAACATTTTTGAACTTGTCCCAGGAAAATTAAATCACAGTTTATCACCAAAAAGACTCGGAGTTGTTAGTAAATGTATTGACACTTTCTATCGTATGCAAACAGAAACAACACTTGGAGCTACTTACTGTGAACGTAACAAAACGTGGGCTGATAGCGTAAGTCACCTGACAGCATTCCATGGAAACATCATGGCGGTAATAGGGCAAACGTTTGATGAGAACCAAACACGTGTTGCTTTGTTTCAGGAAGATGGAAAATATTTCAAGCTTGATCAATTTATTGATAAACATCAACAAAATTTTGAGCAGATAGATTCTTTAGCACTAAATAGTCACCTTTTTGCAATCGCTTCGCATATAAAAGGTCTACACACGTCAATCGTAACAATTTATAGTAGATCAGAACATGGAAACTGGACTGAATTGATACACGTTAAGCTTGGCAGAAAGCGACATCTTGATCCTCCAATTAAAATGCGACTCATGGAAAACAACTTCTTGATTATGTTGTCAACCTCTGTTAAAAATCTCCTGGTGATAAAACTAAATGTTACCAAAAAAACCTTTGAGAGTATTTGCTTCTTCCCATTTAAAGTAGGGACTAAAGTCAGTAGTAGCTTTGATGTTGAGCAAGTTGGGAACCGAACAGTCATCGCAGTTGGAATCAAAACGGTTGAAAATATAAATGGTGTTCAACTGATTGGATTCAAATCGTTTGGATTAGACACCTCAAGAACTTCGTGGCTAATAAACCATTGTTCAAACCTTGGTACAGTTCACACCAGAGATGTTCATGAGAGATATGATATTGATTTGGCTCAAGCATCGGTTGGACTTCGTGATGGGAGAATTTTTTTTAGTACACCAACTGCTGAAACCTGGCCAGCTTTACAGGAACGTGAAGGAACTGGGCGCGTTTATTTGGCACATTACTGCCCCCCAAATCACATTCGTTCTAGGATTTCAAGTCTTGGCGCATTAAATGGTTTTAAGTGCAAACCGTGTGAGGAAGGCAGCAAGTCGTTTGGCGGATTTTCCTCCACATGTACCCCCTGCCGAGACCGAGTTTGTGGTTCCACTAACAGAACATCAGTGAATAACATTACATTGTGTGACAAAAATATCTGCGGCTGGCGTTACTCACAAGACAATTACAGCAGAGTACAAGATAATAGCATTTCGAGGGATGAATTTTTTGTGCCAGCACCACAGTACTTGTACACAGTAATACTCGTAGAAACGAACCGAGCCGGTTTGTCAACGAAATCAAAATCAAAATCTTTTATTATTGATTCTACACCCCCTGAGCAAGGAATAGTGTATGATGGACTTGGGTCTGACACACAGCAAAACTGTTCGGCCAATATGACATTTGGAGAAAATAGCCAATGTTCTACTCGTAACTTTGCTGATACTGATATTGACTACACATTCAATACCACAGAAATTTCAGCACGTTGGATCGACTTCCGAGACAATGAGAGTGATATTGTTGAATACTTCTGGTGTGTCGGGTCACAACCTATGAAGGACAATATTCATGCCTGTGAAAGCACCGGCCTTCGTATGAATGGTAGTCACTCTGAGATGAATCTTAGCCATGGAGATAGGTACTACGTAACTGTACTTGCTTGCAATGGAGCAGGAAGGTGCACGGCTGGACACAGTAACGGTGTGGAGATAGATACGACACCACCAACAATGACCTACGTCAGAGATGGGGTAATGGGAGCTGATATGGACTTTCAAGTAAGTATAAGTGTTAAAGTCAGTTTTTAGCAAAGCAGCAAACTTCTAAAGGATTGTTTGCACAAGATATGCAAACGCAGACACATTGGCAGACGAGAAAGTAAAAAAAAACATGTGGACGGAGACACAGACGCAAGGAAAAGGATATTTTTTCTTGCACCTGCGTCTCTAACATCAACACGGTTTTAAACAACTAAAAGGAATAGGAACTGTGTATTTTAAACAGAAAAGTAGCATTTGATGAAATTTATTCTTCTTCTGTTGCGAAATCCAACCAACTGTGATTCGTTCGAGATTTTTAGCAACTTCACGTTTTTAAACGTTTATGGGTTTTGTTCAAGACAGCAACTGGGTTAAAAGTACTTTGTGTAGTATGTTTTGTTCTTTAAAGTATGCTTTTACTACTTCCTGTCAAAAGAAAATATAAATGAAAACAACATAACAGCTGTTTGCGTTAGCATCGTTTTCTCTGGCTTCTACTCTACAGGTTTTTCTAGACATCATGTTTGCATACTATTCGGCAAGCGATCCAGAAAGCGTTGTGACTTCATATGAAGCTGCTTGGGGGACCAAGCCTGGTTTTACTGATGTCAAAGAGTTCGAGGAAGTAGGGAATACTACTGTGTGGTTTGTAAAAAGCAGAGACAACGCGCTAAAAACGGGGAAAACGTATTATGCAACTGTACGTGCGACTAATGCAGCTGGCCTCCTGTCAAAACCGCTGTCATCTAATGGAATTATGGTGGGGAAAACTGAATTCCGTTTTGACAACAAGAGTTCAGGCTCATTCTTTTTTGATACCGTAAACATTAATACCGATGGCACACGCAAAGATAAGGGAGTTGGTAAGACATACGGGACTCTAGCAGTACCAGAAGGAGCCGTAAGTGATGAAGTAAAACTGAGGTGTTATCGTGTTGACGAGAAAGCCTTGGCAACGAATAAGACTGAGGATGGTCCAGTTAGTAATCCCAAGTACACCAAACCCAAGGTAAGCAAAGCAACCAAACACAGGTAAAACATCAGTTTACAAAAAAAATGGAATACAACTGCAAGAATTGTTCTAAATGTTTGCAGTGAGAAAGTTTGACATTTTGTAAATGCTAACGACGTATCTTTTGAAATTGCCACATTTAAATTGCCAATTGCCAAAATACGGTATTAGAATTAGTACACGTGTCGCTTTTACGATTTTTACAAAAAATTACAATTTGGCATAATCAACACTCTTTATTCCTTAGTTTGAAAGCAAAATAGTTTATTGAGAATGTCTATAACAAAATGCTGTTATTAGATACCTGTAATCGGACAATCTGAAAAACCATGTCACAACCTGATATTCCTGGCTTTCTGACCAATCAGCAATGAGAAAATAGCTACTATGAATAGCAGCAGCCAACCTCTGAGAAACTGTGGTCAAAACAAAATGGAAACATTTTGCTTTAACAGCGACAGTTGTTTAAACGAGACACGACGGTTTTGTTTATTTTTTCTTCATTTTAGGAAAGCGTATTTTTATATGAAATTTGTAGCAGGACTTCATGTCGTCTCATTCTGTCTGTAATCATTACTCGTAAAAACAATGTTTTTATGACTCGTAGAATTGGACACCAGTTTAAACCATAATTTATTTTAGTGTTTCAAATGCAAACGAAAATGAAATATTTTACAAGCGTTCTGCAACTGTACTCTGGACATATTCATTTGCAACCAACGTGAAACTATTTCTTCTTTTTCTGCAGCACTTCATGCTGGGGAACTACAGCTTCCAAATAAAAGCTTTGGATCCAGTTAGCAACAAGCTGAAAGAAGGGTATCGCTTTGCAAAACCTGTCGTCGTTAATATGTTTTACGACGTCGATAGGCTGGTGGAGTCGAATCCAGAGATTGTCAGCAACGAAGTCAGCACGGACGAAGTAGACCCTATACTTTTTCTCTGGGATCCCAAGAATGAAACATGGTATGAACAATATCTAAGTTCGTGCTGATTACTTCAGCCTCAACTTTATCATATTTGTTTACCCTATGTAAAACCAAGAGTAGGTCCGCAAGATAATGAGATAGTGAAGTTGATAATGTAAAACCAAATGCAAAAAATCCCCCGCGCTCGCTCACATTTACCTGGCTTCT
The DNA here is from genome assembly GCA_027574985.1 of Umimayanthus nakama. Classification (NCBI taxonomy): domain Eukaryota; kingdom Metazoa; phylum Cnidaria; class Anthozoa; order Zoantharia; family Parazoanthidae; genus Umimayanthus; species Umimayanthus nakama. The sequence continues at coordinate 9,546 of JAOBRG010144436.1, read as the reverse complement.
TTTTATTTTGTAAAATGGAAAAAGCCGTTAGTTTTCCTGCACTCAGGTTCGATCAGGGCCGAGCAAAACGACTGCTGTTCAAATGCTAATCGCCATTTTCCACAATACATTCACAGCAGTTGCATATTTTTAACAAGCACACACAGGAGGATCTCTCACAGCGGTGGCACACAGACGAGGTTTACACTACTGTCAGACCTGTCACACTTCTGTCCGCACTATTGGACAGGTCAGGCAAGAATTTTACATTCTGTTCTCGACATTTTTGACAACCAATTTCTTGTCACTGAATCAACTTATTCTCACAACCAACCTCTTCTGACTCAAATCACGAGTGACAAACTCATAAAATTTCATGCCGTTTTGGCTTGAAATAGCGAACACCAACACTCGCGCGTGCGCTCTTTAAGTTTTTGGCGGCAGTTTCTTGACGTTCGTCTGCAAGCCCAGCACAAAGTAAAGCCTATATTCCGCTTGCACCCCCGATTACTTTGCTACAGCGCTGTGCTCATTTTTGCTGTTACAGCGCTGAGCACATCATTGTCTAACCGCTTTGGGATGTTTAACCAACACATTTGTGAAGATGTTAGTAGTTGTCAAACACCTCCAACACATGTAATCAGTTTTGATAATTATTCTGATGAAAAACCAGGAACTTTTTATATTGCCTAGCCTCCAAAAACAAAAGCCTCGTTTACTTCGCAGCACCGCGAAGGAATTGAAGTGTCTGATTTTGGCAGGCTATATGTTGTCTATACATGTATTTTTGTACTGAGTTAAAGTAAAATGGCGTAGGAGTATTTTTGAAGTGATGTATTATCATGCAAAGCCGGGAAGTGCGTCTTAAACAAAACAAGAAAACAAATAATTGAGCTTGATAAAAAATAAAAGCGCAATAAAAAAACAGTATTTAGTCTATCCAACTTAAACCTAAAACGCACGCCTCGGCTCCAAATAATTATACAGGACTATTTACTTGCAAGTAACGGGGTAGCAAAATGGTTGAACAACAATGGAATTACTGTGTATGGACAATGAGAAAAGCGGTCTTCAGTTAATCAATAAATAACTTAACCCTAGACGGCATCAGGGGGGAGGGGTGTCAATCTGAACCCCCTCTTTATTTTTTGCTTGAAATTTTTATTCCTTAACCGATTTCCAAAAGCTTTGGCACAACTGTTCTTTGTTTGTTAAGACATCTTTTGACTTCAATTAAGTGACGCCACGACTAATGACGTCACCATAATAGGTCACGCAACCTGAGTGTTGCTTACAATAGTAGAATTTTTCGCTAAAAATGTGAACTATTTTCGCCTAAATACAGGAACTTCACACTATTTCTTACCTTTTTGTATATTCTACTCGCTAAATGTTCTTTTTCGCCACTTTCAGTGTTCAATTCGAAAGCCTGAAAATTTGAAAATCCAAGATGGCGCCCACAATGAAGTCATTGCCATGGAAACAAACTAAACACCGCGTGATTTCGATTAATTGAAACCGGTATAATAAAAGTTCTTTATACACACCAAATATCAATTCAAACGGATGAAAGGAGTCAAAAGTCGAGAAGAGGGGGGGGGGGGGGCTCCGATTGACCCCCACCCCCTAATGCCTTCGTGTAACCTTATGCCTTCTATGGTTAATCAACTTCGTTAGTTATCGCCCTGGGCCCGGTTGTTCAAAGACCGAATAGTGCTAATCCTGGATTAACTCTTGGTAAAACCTATTGAGTTAACTCAGGACCAGGCTTTGAACATCTGAACCCCGTAGCTAGGAAGTTTGTTCAAAATACAAACGTGAGAAACATGTCCCTGCATGTTGAAAAACTCCAGCAGCTGTCTAGGACAAACTCTTCTTACATTAGAACGAAACTTTCTTCTGCTACCTGACTGTTGTTAAGTTTCAAAATGATTGAGGCATAATTGAATAAAAATATTGATTTTCTATTTTCCAGGTTTGATGCTACGTTTACGTGTCCTGAACCTTGGAGTAACGTCAACCGAACAATAAAGATGCTTTCCGTTAAAGTGTGCCACTTGACGCAGTTTGCATTATTTTGGACATTCAAAGCCCAGTATGGAGTTGTCCAGTTCAACAAAAATAATTCTGGTCAGTAAAATTGTTCTTGTTTGACTGTAAAAGAGAGCAACTTGCCTTGTGAGCAGAGATCTCTCAATATTTATGCAGTGTAAAGGCGAGGATAAGTTGAAACCCAGAAACTTGGTTAGTAAAAAGGAAACAAAGCCAATGCCAATTCCTAATACAAAAAGGATAGGAAACAGCTCATGAAAATGAACGCAGAAACACGTATGTAGTTACAGACAATCCGGCCAAGTGCGTCTCCATGGATTGAAATTTTGCGTTGTCGATAAATTTCACTATATTTATTGCCCACTTCGGAGAAGAATAGAGAAAAGAAACACCAATATTGCAATGCAAGCTTCCGGTTGGTTTTTTGTGAATGGAAAATGTACAGTAATAACAATAATAATGATATTAGAGTGTGGTTGTTGACATCACAATCCTGTAACTGGTGGCCGCAAATACAGACTTGTTATTAACCACCATGAACCTTTGCATGGTGTGGTTTTCTCCAGAAAACATAACACAGATCAATCCCACTTATTAGTAAAGGCATAAAGAATCAGAAAAACTCACGGTACTTGATTGGACATCTTAGTTTTCCGGCGTGCTGCAATATATTCCCTTATTATATGGCTGACTGATTTCTTGCGCTGTGATTGGTCAATTCCAAGTCCGTAAGTAGCCGTACAGACCACTAGCTCTCGATCACCTTTTCAAAACTGGAATAATCAATTAGGCCGTATAATAAACATCTAATTAGCCTCGCTAATTTGCTCGGTCCGTACGGCAAGTTATGGATTCTCGTTTTTTCCTTCCTTGTTTTCATGCATGGCCCGCCGCTTGGGCCATAAAAGGAAGGAAAAAACTCGGTCCATAACTTGTCGTACGGACCTTGCATTCAGCTAATAAGAGGTATTTATGAAAGTATACAAAACTACGTATTCATCTAAAAACTCTTCCACAATTTTGCTTATTTTCAGTCTTCAATACAGATGGAAGAGTCATTATCCCTTCTAAATCCGACGGAAAACCACTAATCAAACAACTTGCACTTCCGGTTCAGCGGCGTAAAGGTGCCATTGGTGATGTAGTTGTCACGTGGTCTATTGCTTCCAACCACTCAGTTAATAGAGCTATTTTGCCAGCATCAGGAGACCTGCAAATAAAAGAAGGCCAGTGGAATAACGAGATTATATTACTGGTAAATCAAGAAGACGAGGCCAGCGAAGATCGTGTACTCTATGTAAAGCTGCGTAACACAACTGGTGGAGCAATTCTTGCTTCGCCTAACCTGACAGAAGCAGAAATAATCATCAAGGGTGACAGAATATCTTCAACGTTTTGGTGGAAAGTCGGTGGATTAGTTGCTGGCGTGGTTTTGTTCTTTATAATCACTGGCGTTGCTTGTACTGCACGAAGATGTCGAAATAGAAACAAGAAAAGAAAGTAAGTCTCTGGACACATGCAATTTTTAGTTGTTGATAACCTTCAGTTGCAATTGATTTTCCCTCTTTTTATACTTGTTTTTTAAGGTTTTTGTCCACTGCACCTCACGTTGCTTAATGTTCCCGCCCTTTTAAACTCGGGGGATGGCAGAAACACCTATACAAATATTTGGAGAGGGGTGCTCGTGGGAGCCAATCTGGACGTTGTCCAAGTCATTTCCCCCCCCAAAAGATATAATACCATTGAAAATATAATCATCATCATTGATCATCATTATCATCATCATCATCATCATAATAATAAAAAGATAAGATGCTAAATGAAGAACGCCCAATCGCGAAGGGTGTTTTCCTTGGGGTCCTCGAAAGGTATGAACACTACACATAATTATGTGTGATGTGTCGTAAGGTTATCAACATTCGCAACTTACGTGCGTAATACCACTATTGATCTGTAACACTTTATACCTGTCCTGTTGCAGATTGAGTCCTCACTTACTCGTTTTTGATAGTTAATATAATAAAGATTGACATATCTGAAAGATTTTAGTGTTAAGCACAAGTAATGTCAAAAACATTCAACCTCGAATGCATTTCTTGTCGTGTTTTGTTTCGTTTAGTTCCACATTATAATGATCTCGTAATTGTTTTCAACTGAAACACGTATGAACCACTAGCAAAAATACAATAGACTTTTTGCCACGTTACTTGTGCCAGCAACTTTATCCGCTGGCAATATTCAGCAAAGTAGTCGCGAATGTTATTGATTCAAGAGACGCTACGTGCGAGTGTTGTTCGTCCTCATCTCAAAGGAAAACACGAAAATGTTCCAAAATCGTCCTCCCGTTTTAACATAATAGAGCTACAAGTAGGCCGTACTTTATAATGAACTGAGATAGGTTTTGTTTAGAATAGGGTTTTCAATTTATATTGAAAAAGAGGCTATTTAAAGCCTAACTCTGGCCCCACCGTATGTTTAAAACGCATAGTATTACTTCGATCCGTAAAATAATTTACAGCAATTATCCTAGCTGAAAAATTTTTGCTTCTTATTTCGATACCACTTTGTAAAACATTGGAAAAAGGAAATGGTCGTGAGAAGAAATCAAATTTCATCAATTAGTGCTACTTTTGTGCAAGAGTGAAAAAAGTCGGAAATTGTTTGATAGATGATTGGTTATAGCATATTTATATCATGCATGCTAACTTGATTTTGTTGCATTTTGATGTGAAAGAGCGAAAAACATGGGTTTTATTTAATTCAGGGAGAAAAAAAATCGTGGGGGATACACCGGTGATTGGGCCTTTCTCCGGTTTGACTCGAAATTCGATGTCCGATCAACCATAGCGTTGGTCAATACTCCATACGTAGGTGCTGGACAATAAAACAATGAAAAGAAGACACGGACCATAAACCTTGACTAGGGCGCCTTCCAGGGGTCGTCTTTAACTATACGAACAAAAGATCCCATTGGATAAAAGACAATATAAGTAACCCAAATCCTATTGTCAAGGCACGCAAACCTTAACATACATTATTATAATACTCTCACAACAAAACACCTTTTTTTGTTTTGATATTGTATGGAGAAGATATATGTTGATAAATTTGCTGGAACTGAAATGGTTGAAAATGCAGCCCTGTTTTATCAAAGTGTGTTCAACCATAGAAATGATGTTCACGATGTTTTGAACCCATATGAGTTCTATCTATCAAAACCGTTTAAAGTTTAAAATTCTTTATCGCTTAGCAATGATCGATATCGACCTGCAAATCAAAATGGAGTTGTCCGGCGCTTAATCACCACCAAGGGTTACGCGATTGTTGCAAATAGATGCGGCCTATTAAAATTGTCAAACGTAGTCCCTATCTACAGCTAGTGATAGTGAATATATTAACTTACTCACATATTGCTCTCCTAAATAGAAACTGGAGGGTCGACTTCCTCCTTAACGTGTTTTTTGTATGAACTAAATGACTGCTGAGTTCGAAAATGATAAGCACTTGTATGTTTAATTTTAGTATAATAGGTACAACTGAAAAACCAGCAAAAGAAGTGGAAATGACAGAACTTGGAATAAGGTACGTGGCTCTACAATTTGTGTGAAAGATGTTGCACATAAGCAGAAAGGAAGTCTTCTTTTGGGACTTCATCAACACAGGTACATTCTCGTGTGAATAAGGCAGAATTTGGGAGACAGCTATGTGCAATGTACCAATCCATGTAAGCGGTGCTGTAACAGCGATGACCAGGAGTCGAAGCGCTTTGGCCGCGGTGTTTCTTTACCAGTTTGACAGACATGGCCTTTTACGTACAGCACTGTAAAAATATGACTATATACTATAAAGTACAAGGAAGTTAGGACAGTTGATGACATCTCTGACTGATACTCAACCTGGTCAAGAGTTGGACTCTGAATGACATTCTTTCGCCACACCGTCCGTGGTAAGGGACGTTAAGCCATTGGTCCGGTCTCCTCACGTTCTATGCGGGGACTTAAAAGAACCCATGCACGCACTCCTCGATAGGATAGAGGGTAATCCCGGTATTGTGGTCTGCTAACTGAGCTGTCTGTGGTATTACAAGTTTGTCAGAACTCCATTGACTACCTATTCTAAATTGGATGTACTTGCATAAACATTGGTTTATACTTACGACTGTTATTGCGGGTACTACAACTTTCAGATTTGCCTGCCATTTTCTCTCGACTCTCATTGAACACATTCGTTGTTTGGCAACGTGTGCCCTCAAAATCTGAGATTCATTGCAATGGTCTAGTCTCGCGATATTTTTACGGGCGACCTAAAAGAACCCGCGCACTTCTACAAAAGAGTAGGTTAATCCCGGTGTTGTGGCCTGTGTCAACACTGTATTGACAGCCATTCCCCCCCTCCTCCTCATATAAGGCGCTTTGAGACAATGTGTTATATACGAACTTCAATTTGCATTTTTACGTGTAAAGACTACCCATTTAGGGTAGGCCGAGTACTAGGTATGCGGTAAAAAGAAGGAGTTATGGTGTAAGAAATAAGGGGTAGGAGGTAGGAGGAAGGAAGCAAGTATTAGGAGGTAGGGGGTAGGAGGAAGGAGGTTTGGGTACGATGTAGGGATAGGAGGGAAAGAGTACGAGGTAAAGGGTAGAAGGTAGGGCGTAAGATGTAGGGGTAGGAAGTAAGAGGTAGAATATAAGAGGTAGGAGGTAGGGGTAGGAGGTAAGGGGTAAGAGGTAAGAGGTTGGAGGTAGGGGTAAGAAGTATGGGGTAAGAGGTAGGTGGTAGGAGGTAGGAGGTAAGGGGTAGGAATTAAGGGGTAGGAGGTAAGACGAAAGGTGAGATAAGGCTAGGAGGTAAGGGGAAAAAGATAGGTTTTAGAAGGTAAGGGGTAAGAGGAAAGGGGAATGAGGTAGGGGATAGGAGGTAGTGGTAGGAGATGAGAGGTAAGAAATAAGGGGTAGAAGATAAGGGGTAAGAGGCTAGGTAGGGGGCAGGAGGCAGGGGAAGGAGATGAGAGGTAGGAGATAAAAGTTAGGGGGTAGGGGTAAGGAGTAGGAGGCTAGGTAGGGGACAAGAGGTAGGGGAAGGAGATAATGGGAAGGAGGTAAGGAATAGAAGATAAGGGGAAAGAGGTAGAGGGAAGGAAGTAGGAGTAAGAGGTAAAGGGTAGGTGGTAGGGAGTAAGATGTACGGGTAGGAGGTAAGAGGTAAAAGATAAGAGGTAAGGGGTAGGAAGTAGGGGTAGGATGTAAGGGGTAGTATACGTAGGTAAGAGGTAGGGATAGCAGGTATGGGGTAAAATGTAGGTGGTAAGAGGTAAGGGGTAGGAAGTAAGAGGTAGGAGGTAGGGTGTAGGATGCATAAGGAGGTAGGAGGTATGGGGTAGGAAGTAAGAGGTAGGAGGTAAGGGTAGGAGGTAGGTGATAAGAGGTAAGGAGTAGGAAGTAAAAGATAGGAGGTGGGGGCAGGAGGTGAAAGGTAAAAGGTAGATGGTAGGAGGTAAGGGGTAGAAGGTAGGTGGTAGGAGGTAAGGGGTAGAAGGTAGGGGGTAGGAGGTAAGGGGTAGAAAATAGAAGGAAGTAGACAAGGAGTAGGAGGTAAGGGGTAAAAGTTATTTAGGGGGAAGGAGGTATGGGATAGGAGGTAGGGGAAGGAGGCAAGAGGTAAGAGGTAAATGGTAAAAGGTAGGAAGTAGAAGGTGGTAAGGGTAGTACCTGTCGTCACTTCTACTTAAGTCTAAATTGATATAAGGTGGAAAGGGAAAACTTTTTACTTTGTATCAACAACTGACAAAAAGTATTAACACTGATCTAGGCAGTACACTTTTTATCTTTTAGAACTAAAACCGCTTGTGAGCGTTTACTAAATTTAGCAAACTTCTTTTGAAGCCAAAACATCGAAGATGAGCTTGAAGGAGACACCGGAGCTGTTGCTGGGCAGGAGCAGGAGTAATCAATGTCAACCACATGGATTGTCGAATCAGGCTTTCTTCAGCACAAGACTTAAGGACAATCCAGCTGAGAAACTGATATTTGTAACCTTATTAGCACAGAGATTCCAGCTGACATGGAGGACAAAGCTTACTTCAAGCCAGATTCCTAAATGTTTGAAACCAACAAGAGAACTATTATTGCCAATTCCAAAAACACAAAAAGTAACAGTAGGTTGTAAGAAACGAAGGGAAAGAAACTATTCCTGAATGATCCGAGATGTATATAACTTCATTCATATAATGAACGAGGTTGCAACAAGTAAATAAGTGAAGTCAAGTGAAACACATATTTTCACTAATTTAAACCACGGGCACTACATGCATTCGGCATGTAAGCCGTTTTTCCCTTTCTACATCAATATGTTTTAATCGTTTCAGTCCCATCACTGTAAAATACAAGTGCAGTGAGTTTGTTGCTTCAGATTTAGAAAAAATAGTATAGGGGTTCGTTAATATAACACAACTTGCCTTAAAAACAATAGAGAGAGCCGTAAGTTATTTCTTATTAATGTTATGAGTTAAAAAAATCAAAAGTAAAAACTTTGGTGCAGTTACACACCAGCCAAATTTAGTTTGAACTGCTTGCGCAAACTATCGTATATACTGTCAAAACACCGCCGGATCGAACCTAGCAGTGCAACTCGTCGTTATATTATTAGGTCAATAGAATAAATGAATTATAGATTAAATTAAAGGTTTGATTTGCAGTAAACCAAAGTTGTGTGATGTATAAAAGCATGCAGAATTTTTTTACATGTTATATTCCATTATTAAAGCAACGGTGGCAAGTGATATTTATTGTTTTTTTGATGTTTTGCCACGCCAGCGTTAAGATTAGAAGCACTTATTAAACTAGGTACTAAATGGCACTAAACTGGTAAACCAACCCAATGTTCAAAACCATAGCATCATGCTCTTAAACACTATTTCTTTATTTGTATTATCCCTTTCACATGTTTTTTTCATGTGTACTTAGCAAGCCGTTCAAAGTCGCCTCGAAGAGTGTTTAAAATGACTTTATAGTAGGATTTTGTTCCATTATCAACTCAGTCATCATTTTGTGTTAACTCGTTTTTTGTACCAATAAGGGAAGGCAATCTCCACTTTTGTTTTTGTTTATGGTTATTGAAGCTTACTATGAAAGTGGTCTATAACATATCTGGTAACTGCAAGACTGACCCGAACAGTTATTGCAAAGGCATCCCAAGGCCTAAGCTGTACCTTCTATCACTTTTTATTGTGAGAAACCCCCTTTTAAAAGAACATGGGCTGAAGAACACCTGCATGGTAAGAACATTCTCAGGCTGAGGAAAGGTGAAGAACTTTTTTTTTGATACTGCAGAAAATCATTAAATTTGTTTCCTAACCATCAGCTTAAAGTGTATGTATCACTTGTTGGGTTTTTTCATATTTAGAATCCATTTAACGTTTTGATATACATAGCAAAAGAAGTTTTTGATTTGGATTTTTCTTCGTGGCGCAATTAGCGTTCAAACAGGCGAAATTTTACTTCCGGTTTCAAAATGACC